>JAYMFT010157747.1:0-12488 GCA_038088735.1 Panulirus argus | reverse complement strand
TCTTCGTCTGTTTCCTGGCGCTACCTCGCTGACGCGGGAAACAGCGATCAAGTATAATAAATAAATAAATAAATATTATTATTATTATTATTATTATTATTATTACTATTGTTGTTAATATGGGGGATAGGAGAGAAAGAATACTACTTGTACATCTCCTGTGTTTCCTAGAAGATGACTAATTGGGCTTTAAGTGGGGGCTGAAAATCCTGCTCTCCTGTATTATTACTTGACAAGAGAAGGAACCAAGGAAGGATTTTTCTCCAAGGCTTAGTTGTTTGATCATGATGCTACCTTGCAAAGGCAGTAGATAATGAACAGGTATGAAAGAAAGATTATTGTAATTATTACATATTCCCTGCATGTTGTAGAAGATGACTAAAAGGGGAGGTAGTGGGGGCTGGAAATCCTCCCCTCCAGTTTTTACTTCTCCAAAAGAAGGAACAGAGAAGGAAGCCAAGTGAGGATTTTCCCTCTAAGGCTCAGTCCTTTGTTAATTCTTCCTTGCCAAAGCAGGAAGTGGTGAATATATATGAAAAAAATACTATTATTATAAATTTTAACTCTCAGCTTTAGAGTTATTGATGATAGTAAGGGGACAAATGGGGCAATGTTAACAGGCAGAGGTATGAAGAGGAGATGGAGTGACAGCTTTCAAGATGGCTAAATGTGTTTGATATAAGGGTGGCATATTTAATGTGCTTGGGGTGGGAAGGTACATGAAGTGAGAGTCATGGCAAGTGGTTTGGTGAAAAGGGAAGAGATGGTGAAAGCCTTGCGGAGGATGAAATGTGGTAAGGTGGCTGGAGTGGATGGTATTATTGATTAATTTTTTAAGAAATGGGGTGAGTGTGTTGCTGATTGGTTGGTTAGGATTTTTAGTGGGTGTATGGATCCTTGTGAGGTGTCTGAGGATTGGCAGAGTGCCTGTAAAGTGCCATTGTTTAAAGGCAAGGGGGTCAAATGTGACTATTTGAATTGCAGAGGTATAACTTTGTTGAATATATCTATCGGGTGGTTGTATGGAAGAGTAGCAATTGAGAGGGTGATGGTTTGTACAGAGCATCAGAATAGGGAAGAACAGTGTGGTTTGAGGGTTGGTAAAGCATTTGTGGATCTGGTGCTTGTTTTGAAGACTTTTTGTGAGAAATACTTACAGAAGCAGAAGAACTTGTAATTGGTCGTTATGGATCTGGAGGAAGCATACGATAGGCTTGATAGAGATACTTTATGGATTATGTTATGGATATATAGTGTGGGAGTAAAGCTATTAGAAGCAGGAAGGAGTTTTTTTATCTGAAGTAAAGCATGTGTGTAAGTAGATAGAGAGGATGATGAGTGGTTCCAGGTGAAAGTGGGTATGTGGCAGGGGTTTGTGTGATGTCACCACAGCTTTTTGATGTGTGTATGGATAGGATGGAGAGAGAAGTGAATGCAAAGGTTTTGGGAAGAGGGGTAGGTCTTCAGTCTGTTAGGGTTGGGGATGCTTGGGAGGAGAGTCAGATCCTATGTTGCTGGTGTTATATTGGAGTGCAGAACTGCAGAAATTGTTTTATAAGTTTTGGGAGACTGTGTGAAAGGAGCAGGTTGAGATTGAATGTAAATAAAAGCAAATCTATTAGGGTTAGCAGTGGAGAGAGACAGAGTAGTTCAAGTTTAAGTTTGAATGGAGAAAACTTGAAGTAAGTGAAGTGTTTTAGATATCTGGGAGTAGATATGACAGTGAGTGGAATTGTGGGAGCTGAAGTTAGTCATAGAGTGGGTGAGGGGGCAAAGGTCCTGTGAGCATTGAGGAATGTGTGGAAAAAGAGTTCACTATCTGGGAGGGCAAAGATGGGCATGTTTGAAGTCCCACTGATGTTAAATGGATGCAAGGCATGGGCTAAATATTAGAATATACGGAAGAGAATATATGACTTAGAAATGAAATATTTGAGAAAAATTTATGATGTGAGGAGGGTTGACTGAGTACAAACTGATTGCAAGAGATGATAGGGTAAGGGAGAGGTGTGGCAGTAAGAAGAGTGTGGTTGAAAGAGCTGAGGAGGGTGTGCTGAAATGGTTTTGACATATGGGGAGAATGAGTAATGAGAGGTTGACAAAGGGGATATATGTGTGAGAAGTGGAAGGGACAAGGAGAGGAAAGAGACCAAATTGGAGATGGAAGGACCTGAAAAAGGGAGGAGCATGTAAGATGTGCATGAGATACAATGAATTGGAGGGATGTGGTTAACAGAGGGCAACTTGCTTTTGGTGGAACGAACCAGGGGATATGGGTAGAAAATAGAAGTACCTGAACATGAAGGAGGATGTAAGGTGTGCATGAGATACAGTGAATTGGAAGGATGTGGTATACAGAAGGCAGCTTGCTTTTGGTGGAAGAAACCAGGGCATTTGGTTGGGGGAAACCACAGAGTGGTCTGTGGGGCTTGGTTGTGGATTGGGGGCTGTGGTTTTGTAGCATTACACGTGCTGGCTAGAGAATGGATGTGAGTAACTAGGGCCATTTCTTCATCTCATCCTGGCATTATATCACTAATGTTGGAAATATAAAGGAACAAGTATGAGAAGGAAAATGATAGTAATGATATGGGTTTAAGGGCTAGAGTTAGGGAGTGTGTGCACAATTAAGGGTAAATGCTTACTGAAAGGGTTGTGAGTGTATTCATGAGTTAGGTATATGTTCAGTTGCAAGGTCAGGATAGAGAATGTTTGCATGTGAGTGGTAAGGGTTGATAAATTGCATTATGCTGTAACTCTCATTTGTAATAAAGACAGTATGGATCATGTCATAGTGAATATTAAACAACTTGATAAATATGATGAACTCTAGTTACTGAGACTCTTTTGTCATGGCCACCCCCTTCAGGGAGTTCCCAAAGGGAACAGGCATCAGAGATATAGATAGATTAATGAATTTAGTTCAATAGCTGAACCATAATATTCTGTTGCAGGCCAAATAACAGCAGCAGGTAAGGTTCCTCCGGCTAAAGTGCTAGTAATTGGAGGTGGTGTTGCTGGCCTTGCTGCAGTAGGGCAAGCGAAGAACATGGGCGCCATCGTACGAGCCTTCGACACCCGAGCTGCTGTCAAGGAGCAAGTAGAGTCCTTTGGAGCAGAATTTTTGGAAGTCAATGTCAAGGCAAGGGAAAATTCTTTTTAACTTATGTTGAAAAAGTTGGATGGCCAAAATATATCATGATAATTGAAGGTGAATCCTGTTATTTTTGAGTGAATCCTTGAGTATAGTGAATTTGTAATGAATTGCACTATAAGGAAAAAGCAGTGATGTAGACAAAAGATGCTGGGATTAGTTGACTTTAGTATAGAAAATAAGATTATGTTATATGGTGGCCGAATCACAAGACTACAATGCTGTTTTTAAATTTGAGGGTTATTTATCCTGATAATAAGGTCTGAGGGGATAGGGGAGAAAAAATACTTCCCACATATTCCCTGCATGTCGTAGAAGGCGACTAAAGGGGAGGGAGCAGGGGGCTGGAAATCCTCACCTCCAGTTTTAACTTTTCAAAAAGAAGGAACAGAAAAGGGGGCCCTCATGAGGATTTTCACCCTAAGGCTCAGTCCTCTGTTTTGAACGTTACATTGCTAACATGGGAAATGGCGAATATGAATGAAAAATTAATAAGATTTGAATCCAGGTGTATAGCCTTTAATGAGATGCCTATTTAGTTAGTTCTGCCCTTCTTCATCACCATGTATGGTGCCTGGTTTGTGAGTGCTGCCCTTCTACATCACCATGTATGGTGCCTGGTTAGTGAGTGCTATCTCTCTTCATCACCATGTATATGTTATTTTATCCATATTTTATATATCCTTTCTTATTGAGAAGAGGGAGGCCCTGCAATCCTTTGTTATCAGCCATGTATCTGACTCCTAACAAATATTTTTATTAGTATCTCTTTGTAATATGACACAGTCCTTAACACTTCTTACTAATCTTATTTCCTACAAGAATAGCAGTTATGATTTAAGTTCTTACAACAGATAATGTACTTACTACTTACTTACTTCCATTCTCAGGAGCACTTTTACTATATGAGGCTTCTGCAGTACCAAGAAGCCAGCCACATCCATTGGTCAGGACCATAAGTCATAAAGTGTACTGATGTTGTGTGTGTGGAGAGTGTGGCACGTTTGAGTACTAAAAGCTCATTGTCTTCATTGTAGCAGTTGCATCGTAGGCATAAAGGGTAATAGGATTTGTTGCAAAAATTTTGTAGTGCTGTAGAAATGGATGATGTCCAGATTATTGATGGGAAAGTGTAACTTGTATTTGTCTGGGGAATATTGCTTTAATTAGATGTATGTTTAGGAGGTTGTTGTTTAAGACTGAGTTAGGGGGAGGTTGGTTAGTGTTTAACGGGTTATTTTGTGTATGTGTGTTTTGTATGTCTTATGTTAGTTGGGGGTAAAGGGGATGTGTGAGTAAAGGTTGCTGAAGTGTGATGCAGAGGTAAGTTTTTTATTTCTACTTGGGGATTGATGGTTAGTTATGGACTGGTTTGTGTGGGTTGGGGTTTAGTGTAACCGAATAGAATTGAGTGCCATGCATATTGAGTTGTGATTGTATTAGGAGGATCATTGTGTATGTGTTGGGTGTCTGCTGTTGCTAGACAGCTAGTAATCGTGTTTAGTGCACCATTATTTATGACTTACAGCTTTCTTATATTTGCTTCTGAGAGGGTTTAAGACCAGGCAGATGAGGCATTGTTTAGAGTGGAGCAGATGAACTGTTTGTAGTGGTTGTTAATGGATTCTTTTTCTTGTGTTTTGAGGAATTTATTTTATATGTTGCTTATGTGTTCATATGATTGGCATGGAGAGTGAATGTCATGTGTGTGATAGTTGGGTAACCATGCAGAACATCTTGTTGTTCCAGTTCATTTATAAAAAGTACCTGTGTTCCCTTCCACCAGAGGAGTTTTCTTCTTATACCTCTTGGAAAATCCAGTATCTGTACCAGCCGCTTGTGTGAGACTGGGGACAGTGTCTGTACCAGTCTCTTGTGTGGGACAGTGGACAGTTTCTGTACCAGTCTCTTGTGTGGGACATTAGACAATTTCTGTACCAGTCTCTTGTGTAGGACAGCAGACAATTTCTGTATCAGCTTCTTGTGTTGGACAGTGGACAGTTTCTGTACCAGCCTATTGTGTAGGAAAGTGGACAATTTCTGTACTAGCCTCTTGTGTAGGACAGGGGACAGTTTCTATACCTGCTTCTTGTGTGGGACAGTGGACAGTTTCTATACCAGCCTCTTGTGTGGGAAAATGGACAATTTCTGTACCAGCGTCTTGTGTGGGACAGTGGACAGTTTCTGTACTAGTCTCTTGGTTGGGAAAGCGGACAGTTTCTTGTATGGGACAATGGAAAGTTTCTGTACCAGCCTCTTGTTTGGGACAGTGGACACTTTCTGTACCAGCCTGTTGTGTGGGGCAGTGGACAATTTCTGTACCAGCCTCCTGTATGGGACAGTGGACACTTTCTGTACCAGTCTCTAGTGTGGGACAGTGAACAGTTTCTCTGTCATTCTCTTATTTAGGACAGTGGACAGTTTCTGTATCGTTCTCTTTTCTGGCACAGTGGACAATTTCTGTACCAGCCTCTTGTGTGGGACAGTGGACAGTTTCTCTATCAGCCTCTTGTCTGGGACAATAGACAGTGTCTGTAACAGCCTCTTCTGTAGGACAGTGGATAGTTTCTGTACTAGCCTCTTGTGTGGGACAATGGACGGTTTCTGTACCTGCCTCTTGTGTGAGACAGTAGACAGTTCCTGTATCAGCCTCTCGTGTGGCACAGTGGACAATTTCTGTGTCAGCCTCATGTGTGGGACAGTGGATGGTTTCTGTACCAGCCTCTTGTGTAGGATAGTTGACAGTTTCTGTACCAGCTTCTTGTGTGGGACAGTGTACACTTTCTGTACCAGCCTTCTGTATGGGACAGTGGACACTTTCTGTACCACTCTCTTGTGTGGGACAGTGGACAGTTTCTGTAGCAGCCTTTTGTTTGGGACAGTAGACAGTTTCTGTCACAGCCTCTTGTGTGGAACAGTGGACAGTTTCTGTAGCAGCCTTTTGTTTGGGACAGTAGACAGTTTCTGTCACAGCCTCTTGTGTGGGACAGTGGACAGTTTCTGTAGCAGCGTTTTGTTTGGGACAGTAGACAGTTTCTGTCACAGCCTCTTGTGTGGGACAGTGGACAGTTTCTGTAGCAGCCTCTTGTGTGGGACAGTAGACAGATTCTGTACCAGCCTCTTGTATGGGACAGTGGATGGTTTCTGTACCAGCCTCTTGTGTGGGATGGTGAACAGTTTCTGTACCAGTCTCTTGTGTGGGACAGTGGACAGTTTCTGTAGCAGCCTTTTGTTTGGGACAGTAGACAGTTTCTGTACCAGTCTTTTGTGTGGGACAGTGGACAGTTTCTGTACCTGCTTCTTGTTTGGGACAGGGGACAGTTTTTGTACCATCCTATTGTGTGGGACAGTGGACAGTTTCTGTACCTGCCTCTTGTGTGGGACATTGGCCAGTTTCTGTATCAGCCTCATGTGTGGGACAGTGGACAGTTTCTGTACTTACCTTTTGTGTAAGACAGGGGACACTTTCTGTACCAGTCTCTTGTTTGTGACAGTGGACAGTTTCTGCACCAGCATCTTTTGTGGGACATAGGACAGTTTTTGTACCAGCCTTTTGTCAGGGACAGTGGACAGTTTATATACCAGTCTCTTGCCTGGGACAGTGGACAGTTTCTGTAGCAGTCTCTTGTGTGGGACAGGGGACAGGTTCTGTACCTGCTTCTTGTGTGGGACATTGGACAGTTTTTGTACCAGCCTATTGTGTAGGACATGGGACAGTTTCTTTACCAGCTTCTTGTTTGGGATAGTGGACAGTTTCTGTACCAGCCTCTTGTCTGGGACAGTGGACAGGTTCTGTACCAGCCTCTTGTGTAGGACAGTGGACAGTTTCTCTACCATCCTCTTGTTTGGAACAGCGGACAATTTCTGTACCAGCGCCTTGTGTGGGACAGTGGACGGTTACTGTACTGGCCTCTTGTGTTGGACATTGGACAGTTTTTTTTATGAGCCTCATGTGTGGGATTGTGGACAGTATCTCTGCCATTCTCTTGTGTGGGACAGTGGACAGTTTCTTTACCAGTCTCTTGTGTGGGACAGTGGACGGTTACTGTATTGGCCTCATGTGTGGGACATTGGCCAGTTTCTGTATCAGCCTCATGTGTGGGACAGTGGACAGTTTCTGTATCAATCTCTTATGTGGGACAGTAGACAGTTTCTGTACCAGTCTCGTGTGTGGGACCGTGGACAGTTTCTGTACCTTCCTCTTGTTTGGGACAGTCTCTTGTGTGGGACAGTGGACGGTTACTGTACTGGCCTCATGTGTGGGACATTGGCCAGTTTCTGTATCAGCCTCATGTGTGGGACAGGGACAGCTTCTGTATCAATCTCTTGTGTGGGACAGTAGACAGTTTCTGTACCAGTCTCTTGTGTGGGACATTAGACAATTTCTGTACCAGTCTCTTGTGTGGGACCGTGGACAGTTTCTGTACCTTCCTCTTGTTTGGGACAGTGGACGTTTTCTGTACCTGCCTTTTGTGTGGGAGAGCAGACAGTTTTTGCACAAGCCTCTTTTGTGGGACAGTGGACAGTTTCTATACCAGCCTCTTGTCTGGGACAGTGGACAGTTTCTGTACCAGTCTCTTGTGTGGGACAATGGACAGTTTCTGTAGCAGCCTCTTATGTAGGAGAGTGGACTGTTTCTGTCCCTGCTTCTTGTTTGGGACAGGGGACAGTTTCTGTACCAACCTATTGTATGGGACAGTAGACAGTTTCTTTACCTACCTTCTATGTGAGACGGGACAGTTTCTGTACCAGCCTCTTGTTTGGGGTCGTAGACAGTTTCTGTACCTGCCTCTTGTGTGGGACAGTGGACAGTTTCTGTACCAGTCTCTTGTGTGGAACAGTGAACAGTTTCTGTACCAGTCTCTTGTATGGGACAGGGTGCAGTTTCTGTAGTAGGCTCTTGTGTGGGACAGTGAACAGTTTTTGTACCAGCATCTTGTGTGGGACAGTGGACAGTTTCTGTACTAGTCTCTTGTGTGGGACGGGGTACAGTTTCTGTAGTAGGCTCTTGTGTGGGACAGTGAACAGTTTTTGTCCCACCATCTTGTGTAGGACAGTGGACAGTTTCTCTACCAGCCTCTTGTGTGGGAAAATGGACAATTTTTGTACCAGCCTCTCGTGTGGGACAGTGGACAGTTTCTCTACCAGCCTCTTGTGTGGGACAGTGAATAGTTTCTGTATCAACTTATTGTGTGGGACAGTGGAAAGTTTCTGTACCAGTCTTTTGTGTGTGACAGTGGACAGTTTCTATTCATGTTTCTTGTGTGGGACATTGGACAACTAGTTTCTGTACCAGCTTCCTTTGTGGGATGTGGACAGTTTCTGTACCTGAAACTTGGGTGGGACAGTGGACTTTTTCTGTAGTAGCCTTTTGTGTGAGACTGTGGAGAGATTCTGTACCATATCTCTTTATTGGGACAGAGGATAGCTTGTGTACCTGCCTTTGAAACAGTTTATTAGTCTAACTGCTTTCAACTCTGTCCGGTAAGGATGCAGAGCTAGAACCACTCCAGGTGTTAGAGCAGTACTCCAAACAAGAAAGTATCAATCCTTTTTATAAATGGAACAACTATTCAGAAGAAAAGAAATTTTGACATCTAAACAGGACTCCCACTTTCTTAGAGGCAGACTAATCTATTTCTGTAATATGGGGTTTCCAAGATAGAGTGGAGGTTACTGTAATATCAAGTATATTCATTGAGTGAAGACGTGAAATTTCAAAGCCATTGAAGGAGAGGAGAAAGTTGAGAGGAATTTTTGATAGAGTGATGGGCAGAAATTGGCTTTTGGAGGCATTATCTTCCCCAATGAGATATCCTGTCCATGTCTGACTTTATTAGAAAGTTTTGTCAAGATGAAACAACCCCCCCCTGTATACCACATCACTGTAATTCACCCATTCCTATTCATGTCTTTCACCCTCCTTGTTTAAGCCCCCTGTTCTGAATACCTTATTCTCTCTCCTTCATTCCATCTCTAATTCAGTCTCCTTGTCCTGAGTGTCTCCTCCACTTTTGTGACATGTATCCTCTTTGTCAGCCTCTTCTCACTCACTCTCGCAGAATGTCCAGACCAATGCAGCATACCGTCTTCAGCTCGCTCAACCATACTGTTGTATTACCACACCTCTCTCGTCTACTTTCACTTCCTACTTGATAACCCTCCTCACAGCATGTATTGCCCTTAAGCACATCTTTTCCAACATATTCTACCCTTTCCATACATCATTATTAATAGCCCATGCCTTGCATCCAGTCAGCACCATTGGGATTATGATCCCTGCAAACACACCCATCTTCACCCTCATAGACAGTGACCTCTCTTTCCACACATTCCTCGGTGTTCCCAGGACCTTTGTCCCCTCGCTGACTGTATGACTTAGCTCCCATGGTTCCATTTGCTTCAATATCTGCTCCTATGTATCTGAAGCACTTCACTTCTCAAAGTTTTCTCCATTCAAACTTACACCCCAACTAACTTGTCTCTCTGCAGTGCCAGACCTAATAACCTTGCTTTTGTCACATTCAATCTCAAGTTTCTCATTTCACACACACTACCAGACTAGACAACATCTGAGGTTTCTCACTCAAATCTGCCACAAGCATCATGTCATCAGCAAACTATAACTAACTCATCCCCCAAAATAATGCACATCTCATATTGTATGCTTCATAGTGCTCTTGGAAGTACCTAATCTGCCTGGAAGCAGAGCAACATAAGTTAAAGGCCATGTGGTCACACGTAAACAGTGTTTTATTAGGTTGAGTAGTAATTTTTATTTATTTTCAAAATTGTTTGACCGCAATGAAAACTTTTGAAGATGATTTTTTAAAATATACCACACGTAGAGTGAACAGTGGATGCTAGGACTGCTGTATGGAAAGATTAACTTATATGAAAAAGCATAGGTTTTGCTAGTTTTGTACACATCTTTGTAAACGAGAAAAGAAATGTATTCTGCTTTTTTTTTTTGTGTGTCGTTGAGGTAGGGGGAAAAAAGGCATTGAAATGGTTTAGGAAGTGTATGAAGAATGACCAGTAGGGGCTGCATGCATGAAAACCACACCATAGAAATGGAAAAAGAGATTATAGGTGATAGAAAAAATTTTGCTTGATTGGAAAAAATGTTTTGATTCTCATAATGTTCACAAAAGTTTCCCAATGATGACCCTAAAACACTTGAAAATGATATTAATTATTTGAAGTTTAGATTTTTATTGATGAATCTTGTTTTTTAATGATGTCAGTTTGCAATATACCTTTTTCACAGTAAGTGAATGTTATATAGATGGATCTTGCAATGACATACTTGTAATGTATCTTTGTTTTCACTAAACATTCTGGCTTCAGGAATCAGGTGAGGGTACTGGTGGCTATGCAAAAGAAATGTCGAAGGAGTTCATTGAAGCAGAGATGGCCCTGTTTGCTAAGCAGGCCAAGGAAGTTGATGTCATTATCTCTACAGCTCTCATTCCAGGGAAAAAGGCTCCAGTACTTATTAAAAAGGTATGTAATGTATATGTTACTAGTATGTCTTAAATTGTAATTGTATTATTGGGACACTGATTGCACTTCTTGTTACTATGCATTATATATACAGGATGTTCTTGATTGATATCAGTACATTACCGAAAGACACGTCTTTCATCAAAATGATATTAATCAAAATGGTTTCCCCCAGTGATGCAATGTGATTTGGGGATGCATTTCTGGACAACAGATCTGAAATATTTTTGTTGGTAGACAAAGGAGAAAAAAGTTCAGATGATTAGAAAAATGCCATTAGCACATTGCAGCAGTAACACAGATGTACATGAATGGCTCCATTGTTCAACATTCTCTGGAGTTATTCTTCAATTAATCAGATAAACTGTGGTCCCTCCATAGATAAGAGCAAACTGACAGGCATTGAACATTGATGCTGACTGTCCAGTCACATACATAATAGTCATTAGTCCACTCCTTTTTCTCTCCTTCAGTGTTTCCTGTTAAAATCAGGGTTATGGCCTTCCAACCCTTAGCATATTCCATGAGAAAGTGCTAGCCTTCCTCACCTGTCACTTTGTATTCAACCGTAGAAGCAGCAGCTTGCTTGTTTTGGCCCTACCTTTGACGAGTTAGAGACCACCGCAGAGATGACATTATCAACCTGCTCCATCCAGCTGCTCAGCAGTACAGAAATATTTTGAATCAGATGCTGACACAGCATCTGCTACCAGACCAATTATTTTCATACCATGGATCAGCATGCTTTTCTGTTTTAAGATATACTATTTATTAGAAATGGAATAGTTTGTGTGCTTTGATCGGCGTGTTAGGATACATGAGCATATACACCCAACTGAAGCCATGCTCCCCAGATATTTTAGTTATTTTTCTCATATGCTTTAACTTGATCCAGGCCTACAACACAACAAACACCAATACAAACATCACAAGGCTGCAGGAGCCTTTACAAAAGGTCTTGGATAACACAAGGACTTTTTTTAGAAATTGGTCCTAGTTTAATTATAGATTTTTGATTTCTAAAGATGGAGCTGAAGAATAAGCCAAGCCTCCTTGAAGGCTTAGGCTGGATGTCTAAATGTGTGTGGATATAACCAAGATGAGAAGAAATGAGATAGGTATTATGTTTGCAGAAAGGAACCTAGATATTTTGGCTATGAGTGAAACAAAGTTCAAGGGTAAAAGGGTAGAATGGTTTGGGAATGCCATGAGATAAAGTCAGGGGTTGGTGTGAGGGCAAAAACTATGGAAGGTGAGCACAACTGCAAAAGCAGGAGTTGTGGGAATGTTTGAGTTTAAAGAAGTGAGCTTGAGAATGATGTGGGTAAAGATGAAAGTGCTGGAGATGAGTAACTTTTAGTGCTTATGCACCTGGCCTTAAGACAGAAGATAAGGAGAGGCTGGTGTTGTGGGAGCAGCTGAGTGAGTGTGTCTGCTGTTTTGATGCAAGAGATTAGATATTGATGATGGGTAATTTAAACTTGAGAGTGAATAATGTGGCTGCTGAGGGTATGATTGGGGAACATTGGGTATCCAGTAAGGTGAAGGGAAATGATGAACAGCTGGTGGGAGTTGTGTTGAAAAAAGACAGGTGATTGGGAATACTTGGTTTAAAAAGAGGGACATACAAAAATATACATGGGTGAGTAGGAAAGACTTTTTAGTGGGTATTATTTGATTACTTTAATGGTTGATAGTTGTGCAAAAGAGGTAGGTAGTAGTTGGTAGGTAGCCAATGACCAGGGAGGTCTGTTACTGGTACTACCTGCCTGGGCATCAAGAGAGAGAGAGAGATTTTTTTTTTTTTTTTTTTTTTTTTTTTTTTCTC
>JAYMFT010157736.1:0-12489 GCA_038088735.1 Panulirus argus | reverse complement strand
GAGAGGGAGAGAGAGAGAGAGAGAGAGAGAGAGAGAGAGAGAGAGAGAGAGAGAGAGAGAGAGAGGCGCGCGCGCGCTGGCCGCGCTTCACAGAAAATGGTCGCGCCAGTTGGTGAGAGAAAACCTGGAACCCAGCAGCTCCACACACACACACACACAAAGGCACAAATGCACTAAGGCATTCATAAAAACACAAGGCCACAATCATACATGAACAAGTGCAGGAACACCCATTATGCACTTAAGAATTCACACACACACACACACACACACACACACACACCTCTCACATTCACAAGAGAGACTGACTAATATAACAATACTTTTCTGAGTCGTTTGCAAGAACGCAAAATATACAGACTAACAAGACTCAATTCCTGGCCTGACTTCCCACTTAAACAGATGAAACTGATGGAATGATAAATATATGAGGCTTCCACTCACCCGCCTCGGGGCCCGCTCTGCGCTGTCACCTTATTTAAGGTAATCTAATCGTCCGAAAGTATAATGTGAAGGATGCGGTTATATTTCAGCGGGTGATATTCTTTAGGATGGAGCAATGACTTTAATTAACAAAAGTCAGTAGAGCAGCGCGAACCCCCCCTACCCCCCCCCCCTTACACACACACACACACACACACACACACACTCGGGTGCATGTGGGTCTCGGACGGACACGCACATATACCTCCAGATTCTGGCGAGGTCGGGGACGACCCCGTGGGGGTGGGGGAGGGGGAATAGGAGGAAAAGAGGGGGGGGAGGGGGAGGAGATAGGGCGAAGGGTGAGTGGAACACTTGAGTCACATGACGACAGCTGCGGGGAGACGGACGACTGGAGGAGGTAGGTGTGGTGGCCTGCTTCACCGGGGACGGACCTCACTTGCCGACGAACCCCCCATCTGAGCACGGAGGTACGTACGACCCCTCGTGCACGGCGGTCAGTGCGACCTATGGGCATGATGTTCTGGCCTCTGGCCATAAGGGCCTTGGTCAAAGGCCATAATAATAACACGTTATCATACCCGAGTGCCGTCGTGTTCAAAGGGTCGTACCGTCGCGCTCAAGCGTCCTTGAGTCGTGCTCAAGGGGTTCCATTATAAGGAAGGAAGGAAACGGATTAATGCAAGATTTCTCCGGAGACAAATGACTGAGCTCTGTTCGAATTCTGAGATCGTCTGAGACAGAGGACAGGAGGAAAATGGGAAGCTATGCATAAAATACATATTCCGAACACAGTTCCATAATGACCCGCTCTGGTCGGTAACGCAGGGTCTCAATTCCTAATCACCGACGAGACATCAAAACTGCTCACAAATGTAACTGGGGGGCGGGGGTTGTTTGGGGGGGGGGGGACGCCCCCCCCGCCCCCTAGATACCTCTCTCAACCCCCCTACAACTGCCCCCCCCCAGCATAAAATAGACTGGACGACACCCCCGTCAAGACATCTGTCCATGCCAATGTCCAGTCCAGTCCAGTCCAGTCAAGTCCGCCAGTTAGGGGGGAGGGAGAGAGAGGGGGGGGGCTACCTGAGTGGCGACTCCTCTGAGTCCTCTCTCTCTCTCTCTCTCTCTCTCTCTCCACAAGCTTTCGTGAGGCGTTTTCCCAGGCCGGCTGGCTGGCTGTTGTGTGTGGCAATTACTGACAGTGACACCGTCATGTGACACCAGGGCATTCCTGCCACCCTCTACCGCTCCTCCCCTTGGGAAACAAATTAAAATCCTTGTGGTTCTGGTGTCAACACCAGCCCGTTGAGCTAGCTCTACTGTGATGACCCTGGCGTTCCAAGCCCGTTGAGCGAGCTTTACTGTAATGGTCCTGGTGTTCCCAGCCCGTTGAGATAGCTCTACTGTAATGGCCTTGGCGCCACCGACCCGTTAAGATAGCTCTACTGTAATGGTCCTTGAGTAACTAGCCTGTTGAGCTCGCTCTGCTGTAATGGTCTTATCTTTAATGAAGCCGGCTGAACCAACAGGCAAATTATCTGCCTTTGCCTCCCTCCCTTCCTGAGTGGCTCTTGCTCTCGGCCCAAGGGAGAGAGAGAGAGAGAGAGAGAGAGAGAGAGAGAGAGAGAGAGGTGAGTAAACAATTAATCCTCTGACTATTTTCCTATTGCCTCTCTCACACCCTCCCCCCCTCCCCCCGCCCCTTCCGCTCTCTCTCTTCCCTTATTTACCTCTCCCTTCCTTTTGTTCTCCCCTCTCTCTCCTACCCGACCGCTTCTCCCCTCAACTCTCCCCTTTTCACTCCCCACTGTACTGTACTCAAGCCCTAACTACTTACTGCTCTCTCTCTCTCTCTCTCTCTCTCTCTCCTGCCTTTTCTAACCCTCTCTATCTTTCGTTGCATCGTAACCTATTCAGTCCTTTCTCTTTACTTCTAAGTTATCTTTCTCCGTCTCTCCTGCTGTTAAGGAATCGTCAGAGTGGGCCGTGTAACTCGCATGTTTCCCTTCAAGCGAGTGCTATCTCTCTCAATTATCTTTCTCTCATTCAATGTTACCTTTACTGTGCTTCATTCCTCTTTCAACAATGCCGCCTCTACTCTCTCATTAGTTATCTATCTTTACTCTCTCACTAGGCAATGTTATCTCTGTCTTCACTAGTCAGACTTTGTCTCGCCATCCTTAATTTTACTCTCTCACCAATGATCTGTCTTTAATTGCTCTCTAACTTTCCCTCGAAAGCGCCCGACCAGGCTAAACACAACACAAGACGCTCGACCAGATCAAAGACAACACAGGAGCCTCGACCAGGTCAAACTAAGGGGCGTTAGACCAATGCATACACATGACACTCGAAAAGGTCAAACACAGGACGCTCGACCAGTGCAGATACAGAACACTCGACCAGGCCAAACACAGAATGCTCGACCAGTGCAGATACAGGACGCTCGACCAGGTCAAACACAGGAGGCTCGACCAGCTCATTACCATACGACACTACACATATCTTCAACACTACAGCCCAACAACACCGACACATACCGGACATGGAACACAAGGCGTCGCAACATCTACAACACTACGGGAGTATTGCACCTTGCGACGGCATCTACACACTGCTGGGGGTCACAGATGGTCTTACAACACACTACAACAAGTTACCAGGCGTCACACCAGGTGCTGCAACAAATTACATCAAGAATAACAACTACAATAAGGTCCTACAACCTCCCCCCAGCCTAGTTGGTTGACATTCCAGGTTACAGCAATACACCAAAGGAAAATAATTGTCAAAACAGGTCAAGAGTGCACACAGTGCTAACCAACACTGTGTGTGTGTGTGTGTGTGTGTTTAGGTTTCTATAAGTACCAAAATCAATATAACTGCATTATGCTCGGTAAATGCCCTAACCAACCTAGACTAACCAAGCCCACACGAATCTAACCTAACCAAACCAAGTAACATATGTAAACCACGCTAAATATTTACGTACATAAGAGCGTGCCAAGCAACAATGTTATCTGAATCTATATGATTGTGTTATCGTATAGCATACTGGGCTCTTTCATAATTACTGAAATGTCGAAGATTACTGTTTTATATTAATGAAAACTTATTACGAAATTGTTTTAATCTTTCTCCTTCCTGCTGAGTATGGAGGAAACATAAACGAAAATAATATATTGGTAAAAAAAAATTGTGTCAATTATTCATCTCAAACTAGTAATTATGAATGATAAAAGCATACATTTTCTCACTGAATTAGTAATGCATATGTTTTGCAAGCACAATGTAGATAAAGTTCTACATTTTATAAATCAAATTATCTCGACCATCCATTCATAAAAAAAAATATAGAAATAAAAATATTGTTGGTTATTATAGTGACCCCTGGAATATGACTTTTCTGTGATGAAATATGACCATTTTCTTTGGTGGTCATTTTTAGCAAAGCCGCGCTCCTACAGATGGCGCTCCACACGTCCCTTCCACAGAATACTTAAATAACGAAATATATGCCATAGTTGGGCGTCATCTGCGGTCTTTCTTCCTTAGGCTTTTCCTCTGTAACAGGAGCTCGTGGTACTAGTAATGAAAACTCAAAGATTTCCTAACATTTATCGTGTATGAATTTATGACATTTGTTTACTGAACCACTGTACGAAGATGAAGACTTCTGTCACACATGTATGGATGTTATAAAGCCATCATAACTTCCTAATAAACAAATATATATTGGGTCAAAGTAAGTCAAAATAAAAATAATAAACAATTTAGTCTGAAATTTGCCTAGCCCCTTCAAAAAACAAAAAAAACATCTAGGCCGTACAGGAAAATTATTCATGTTTATGTTTTCGTGCGGAGGGAGCTATAATTCCCGGGGTGTAATTTCTCACAATTACTCGTTGTGTGAGACGGCGTTTAATTATCATTCCGTCTTTCGTTACCGTCGGAGCCCGACAGGTGGCATGACTTTCGCTCACGGAAGGCAAAAAAAAAACAGCACCATCATTTCTTTTGCTGTAGTTGTTGTTCTTGTTGTTTTTGTCCCTTGACTGTACAAGTATCTTGTGAAATCTTGTGTAAGTAAAATTCCGACCAGTTTGTTTGTGTTTGTGTTTGTTTGTGTGAGTGTGTGTGTGTGTGTGTGTGTGTGTGTGTGTGCGTGTTGATAACGCAAATAACACAAGAACAAAATTTCTCATAGCACTCCTGCAGATCTAATCTGGGTTTACTCGGACCATAGTTACAGACAAGGGACTCTAGACCATGTATGTGGGTCTCTGGGCCCACGCTAGTGGCTCTGGGAGGGGTAGGTGGGTTGCGAAAGGACGGGCAACCACGCAAGGTGCCGTGCGAATGGCACTCACCACAGTCTGACCACAGGCGGCACTCACAATAGCCCAGACCATAGGTGGCGCCCACCAACGCCAGACCACAGATGGCACTCTTCATGGCCGTGACCAGCGTCTCGTAAGATGCCACAGGACACACACACACAAACACACATTCACCAGGGGAGGCCAGACCCAGACCCCCTCCAATTGTGGAAGGTGCCACTTAGGTCATTCATTTTCCTAAGGATCAACACCTGTCCCAGCCAGGAGCCCGCATCCCCCCCCCTCCCACCCCCGTCCCTGTCCTACGCTCACACACACACACACACACACACACACACACACCATTCTTGCCCTAAACACAGCTCTGCCTTCCCCTGCCTGGTCTCCCTCCCTGTCCACCACCCAAGTGGGACAACTAGAAAAGGTGTCAAAATGGCACACTGCAAGACAATTCTTTTACGCCTCCTAACAAAGAGGTGTTGAACACACAAAGGATCTCCCGGCTCTCTCCAGCCACCACATGGACCTCATCCGACATTTCGAGGGGGAAAAGGCTACTCGCCTCCTCGCCACCGCCACTTCCAGCCGCCTGAGATCCCTCGTCCCCGAAGTTCGGTACCACAAACACACTGAGCTCATACAGACCGTCCCATCAAACGTAAACATCTACTACAGTTATCAGCAGACTGACTAACCCCGTCTTCTAAGTTTCAGCCTCTGGCAATCAAATACATCTTTTTACTATTATCATTATTATTATTATTATTATTATTATTATTATTATTATTATTATCATTATTATTATCATTATTATCATCATCATCATATTATCATTATCATTATCATTAATATTATTATTATTATTATTATTATTATTATTATTATTAGTAGTAGTAGTAGTGGTAGTAGAAGTAGTAGTAGTAGTAGTAGCAGCTCTGTAGTAGCAGCAGTAGTAGTAGTAGTAGTAGAAGTAGTAAGAGTATTATAATATCATCATAATAATAATAATGAAAATAATAATAATAATAATAATAATAACAATAATAATAATAGTAATAATAATAATAATAATAACAATAATAAATCATCAACATTATCATTATTAATGTTATCACGGTCATCATTATCACTATTATCATTCTCATTAAAAATACTCTCCCCTTACACACGTCTGTATCGGCCAAATGTGTAACACACACGAACGGTGCCAGCAGCAGTAGCGGCAAGGTCGGCCGCTAAAGCCTCAGCTTTGTGCTGGTGGAGCCGCAGCCTCGCCTGCCAACAGCTTCAGTACTACTGCTGCTGTACGTGGCACCACTCAGCCTTAGCTGAAGACACTACGTCAACAGCAGTTAGACGACAGAGGTCGCCTGAATTACTCGGCGAAGGCGCGTTCTCTGCTGGGAGGTGGAGCACTTACGTTGCCCTGGGTGTTCCCCAGGACGAGCGTCTCGTCCTTCCGCATCCCTCATACACCAGATGAGACAACACAACACCCACCCACACCCACCTACCCACACACACAAACTACAACACCGAAGCGACGGTTGTAGGCATCAACAACACTTACAACGGCATATTGAAGGAGTAATCGTAACCCAGAGTTTGTAATCTCTCTTCAGCAATGGACACACCAAACATTCTAAAGTCATTCAACAACCCCTGTATCCCCGGCCGTAAAGCCCGAATTCCTAATTTTCCCTCTTGAGTGGGATGGAAAGCATTGTAATATGACCCTAATAGCTGAAAGGATATACAGGCGAAAGTCCAGTTCACGGGGATCCTTAATTTTCATCGGCAACTTACTCCGGGTTGAAGGAAGTGTAGTGAAGATGAAGGCGTATTAAAAAAAAAAGGGGGGGGTGAAGACGAGGGTGTAGTGAAGATGACTGTGCGGCAGATAAGTATGTAGTGAAGATGAGGCTGCAGTGAGGATTGCCTCAGACCTGAATTGGAAGGATACGGTCATTAGCCACTTATGCCAAGGTTTAGTGATGATAGCAGTCAAAGCCGAATGGTGTCGAGGGTGTGCTGGAAGGGAGGCAGAGGGGGTAGCGAAGATGGGGGTGAAGTAAAGACGAGGATGTAGTGGAGATAGATATCCTCTGACCAGACCCGTAAGGGTTCATTCAGGTCAAAAGGCCGGTGTTCTCGAGGGTGTAGTGAAGATGCAGTTCGGTGACGATTGAGGGTGTTTCAAAAAATGTCACTTGTGAAGATGACCTGCGACCTGACAGGTAAAAACGGTCAGGTCAAAGGCAACTAACTGCCAAATAATGCATAAGTCACGAACTAAAATTACTCTCCCTCAAAAAAGAAAAATATATAAATAATAAAAGATAGATAAATCAAGGTATAACTTTCACCGAGTCTCAGCAACGGGGTTCGAGTCGAAGGTGCGAAGCGGAAAGCGTCCCATTTATGTAAAAGAGAGAGAGAGAGAGAGAGAGAGAGAGAGAGGGAGGGAGAGTGTGTCCTCTCGAGGAGGGATAAGAGGAAATTATGGTGATGATTGTTTCTTGAAGTCTCTTCTCTCTCTCTCTTTTCTTTTTTTCTCTCTCTCTCACTCGGGTACGTTCAACACCCATCCAGTCTGGCCTGGAGGAACCACCGCCACCAACACCACCTCCACCTCGAAGCGTCTGACGGGAGGGTGAGTCTGTATCGTGTCCGTAAAAAATGAGAGAGATAGAGAGAGAGACGAGGAGGAGGAAGAACTTCATCATTCTGTAAACGGACCACAAAACCGTTGCATAGAGCAGATCTGTTTACACGTTTTCAGGTTCGGGTGAGAGAGAGGCGCAAACGTCGGTGGGGGGGTGGGGGGGAAACCTCCTGAAGGCGAGAGTTTTGGTGAGGTGCCAGCAGGACCCTCCTCCTCCTCCTCCTCCTGCCGCTGCTGCTGCTGCTGCTGCTACCCAAGACGAGGGGGGTGTCACCCTTGGTATTGGGTGGTGGGTGGTGATGATGATGATATTGGTGGAGATGACGTGGGGTGGTCTTGCTATTGGTGGTGGTGGTGGTGGAGTTGGTGCTCGGTGATGGTGGTGAAGGGTGTTGGCGCCGTCTGCTACTCTTGTTGACGACGCTGGCGGTTCTGTTGGCGCTGTTGTTGTTATTGTTGTTGGGGACGATGTTGGTGGAGGTCTTACTCTTGTTGGTGCTGGTAGCCTCGCTGCTGCTGCTGCTGTTGGTGCTGCTCTTGGCGAAAGGGCAGACACGAAATGACAAAAGTTGTCATAAATATCATAACAGAAGGAACTGAAGGTCACGTAGAGTGAGATACCCAACTCCCTCATCGTACTCGTGACACCCTCATACCCCTCACAACACCCTCACAAGGTCATGCACACCGCACTGGCCTCATGCAAGTCACCGGGGACTGATGATACGTCTCATACGAGCCTCACACACCTCAGGAAACCCTCCGTCGCAAGCGTCCTCGGAGGTTCAACTCTACTCACCAGCTGCCGTGATGCCAGTCTTTTCAACCCACCAGCTGGCGGCGGTAACTTGCCAGAGTCCACGAGATGGGGAGCTTCCCGTGCCAGACGCCTCGCCTTGATGCCAGTCATGCTGATAACATCGTCAGGTCATACGTTATAACACGCTCGTTAAATGTATTCAGTTATCACTGTACTGTATCTACCATCAAATGTGTGAGGCGCGGCACAGAACGCTGTCTGGTCGGCATCCACCAGTTCAGGCACTGTGCCACCCACCACCACCTACACTATGGCACCTAAAAGCCCAGCACTGTGCCACCCACCACCACCTACACTATGGCACCCAAAAGCCCAGCACTGTGCCACCCACCACCACCAAACACTATGGCACCCCACCTGCTACATACTGTGCCCCTCCCACTACTTGGTACAAAAATGGCACCTACCACAACCAAACACTGGCACCCACCAGCCAGGCACTGTGCCACTTACCTCCACCTACACAGTGCCACCCACTATCACCAACACTGTGGCACACACCAGCCAGGCACTGTGCCACCAGCCACCAGCACAGCGACACTGCCCGTTGCTTCAATACTCCCCCGTCCCGACCACACACACAATCACTGCCATCACAACCCATCTCCTGCTTCACACACACACACACACACACACCTGGCACAGGCTAGGGTGTGTGTGTGTGTGTGTGTGTGTGTGTGCATACACAGGAGTAAAGGTATGGTACATACTCTCTCCTCGTAACACACAAATAGTAATCTCACACTCACACACATATACACATACACACAAAAAACAGACGACAGATACCATATGTTTCCCAAGAGAAAATACCAAACGTATGGTCATAAGACTGCATCACTCAGATACAGATTACTTGAAACCAGCTCTGCACATAAACACACGATCCATAATACTCTCTCTGCTTATGAAGTGACCCAACGGGGTTATCCACGCGTGGAGCTTTTCTGTACATAATCTCCAAGGACTATTTTCCCCTTCGATGACAAGACATAAAAGCAAAAACAAATGTTAACAAAGAGCGTATGTCGCTCAGCTACCTCGTACAAGACAAACACAGATCATAAACACGGCAGAAGGTGCCAGTATTTATGTTTGCAGCTTCTCTAAAGACATATCAACAAACACACCCAACAATTACAACGTCAGTACAGTTCTAAAGACAACCAACTCGTTCAAAGTGTACTGTTCAGTCCTTACCGAGAGGCACACTCAGAATCATGTTCAGGGTTCGACTCCCTCTCTATGTCGTCGCTACAGGCAATGTTCCTCTGTACTAGGATTCGAACCCATGCAGACTCGACCCCCTGAGCCAGTCCACAAGGGTTCGAACCCTGCCTCAGCCCAACTAACAGTCATGTACCTCGATGGTTCCATCACAAATCCTGTTCCTCTATGCCAACACCATCCTCACACGCACAGGTCCACCTCACCATACCCCACTTGCTCCGCTACCGCTCCACCACGTCAAGCTCTCCACTCAGGTCCTCCTCACGCCCACCTCGACGCCATCAGCAAGCGAGGAATATGTGAAGAACGGGAAGGAGAAGAGAACACGGGAAGAGGAGGAGGAGGAGGAGGTGAATACAGAGGACGCGGACGTCCTTTACAAGCCGGAGCGACAAGGACAAAGCCTTCAATCACGAAATCCTTGACTGGAGGGCATAATCCTAGCCATTGTTAATATATAATCACACACAATTCAGTCACATTATTTTTAAGGAACTACAATCTGGGAGGTGTGTAAATACACCTCCCAAACCATCGTAAGGCATATGTAAGGTAAGGTAAAGTCCCAGACCCAGCTGTGGGGGGAGGAAGACCTCCCAAACCATCGTAAGGTATACGTACGGTAAGGTAAGGTCCCACATCCAAGCTGTGGGGGGGTAAAAGACCTCCCAAACCATCGTTAGGTATACGTAAGGTAAGGCATGCGATACATGAACGAACTCTTGAGACCGGACGGTGTGCATGTAGCATTTCAGGACAGTCGAGTTTAACTAATCACGTCAACAAGTTTAATCAAATTCCGACATGATCAGCAAAGCCAGAGACTTGGAGAGGAGAGGAGAGGCGAGTCTTGCCACGGTCGCGGGGACGTACGTATTCCAAGTCCCCCCAAGTTTCGAGTCCATCTCTGCATCTGAAATTGGGGAACATTCAACCCACTAATTTCCAGATAGGCGCCCGAAACATCCAACTTAAGTTGGCCGGATCCGGCAATATAAAAACCCAAAGTTTCCGGGCACTTCGCAAGTCCGAGTGTGGGGTAGGAATGTGAATCGCGGGCCTTCGGAAGATCTGTAAACGACTTCTTCACCAGGTGGTCCGAGGTGAGGCAGAGTCTGATGAACAAGGGAGGGCCTGGTGCCCGGCTATAGTTGTCTGCAATGGTGCAAGATTCGTCTTCATCTATATGAGCTTCGAATAATAGAAATGGGGGTTCGAATGAAGCCAAGAGTTCACAAAGCCTGTTCGAATCACCCCGACTCTTTTTTTTCGACTACGCAATAGTAGGTAACTGGCAGTTTAATACATACGCAAGCACGATGGTTCGTCGTTTCAGCCGCGACGACACGACCCTTGGGAACGACGGCCCGGCCTCTTGAACTGACCTTAAGGGGTCAAGTTGAAATGCCACGACAACAATGTCCGTCAATCACAGCCTCCGAACTCGACGACAGTCGTTCTTGTCGATACCGTCGCGCTTGATCGAATGTCCCGTCGTGTTCAAGGGTCGTGAAATGTCGTGGACGAAGGTCGTAGCGTGTCGCGGTCAGTGGATTGAGTTATAGGCGAGTGATACCTGCCCCTTACTCACTCACCCATCCCCAGTATGAGGCACGGACCCTACCCAGTTCCGCCAGAATCATCAGCTTGTCTCTACTCACCACCAGCGAGTCAACCGGACAACTTACACGCCTGCAGGACATCGCCACGGCTCCACACGGCCTAGTGGTCCACCCTACCGCCACAGTCCCTCATCAAACCCGAGCTGAGGACGTTGGAAATGAGTAATCTAAACTTTTAAGGGAAAATCCAACATGATTTTTAAGAGCTTAGTGGTCGGGTGGGCAAGGTGTGTGTGTGTGTGTGGGACACACACACACACACACACATACGCTCCTGACCGTTGCAAATGTGGGCGGTTCAATCCCGAGACCTGAAGTTGAGGGTCTGTGAAATTAGTCTGAGAACGACTAATGACTGGACTACCTTGAGTAATTAAGCATGGACGAAAATCAAGGAAGCACATTTCGGGATATACATACATACATACATACATATATATATACATGCTTACATACATACGTCTGTCTGTGTGATAACACCATCGACAGTTGACTTAGAAACGTCCATGGGGGAATTAAGTCGCCATAACTAGAACCTTAGTCTTATGAAAATTACTTGTCAAATGAACTTATTTTTCTTTTCAAAGCTACTGAAAAAAATCTACATCAATATTGTAAATGAGTGCAATAATATAATTCTTAGAAGTTTCAACCACCACCTTCACTGTGCTACCCCACCAGCCCAGGCACTGTGCCACCCACCACCATCTACACTATGGCACCCACCAGCCCAGGCACTGTGCCACCAAACACCACCTATATTGCACAACCCGCCGGTCCAATGTAACCCAAAGATGTCACACAAATCTTATGTACCAGGAGGAGGCTGATGGGCGTATGGAATGGGGATCAGCAGAGAGAGAGAGAGAGAGAGAGAGAGAGAGAGAGAGAGGGGGGGGGGTTACCACATAATGAAGTAATATTAAGGCGACCCTTTGTGTACCCTGAGGAAGAGGGGCCTGGAGAACAAGGAGGCCTGGGGCAGGGGGTAACACTGAACACCAGGGAACATAATGAGCGGGAAACATACGTACGTACGTACGAACGTACACACAGACACAGACACAGACACACACACACACACACACACACACACACACGACAATCAAAAGTAGGATCTATTAAAATCAAAATGAAATTCATAACATAAAAACTGAAGATGTTATAAAAGAGAACTAACTAATTATGTGGTGTGTGTGTGTGTGTGTGTGTGTGTCACAAAAGAACACGTGATCCACGGATATGCTGGTAGCCACAAGGAAAATGAAATGCCATGATTCGAGCGCTTTCGTGATAAAACACAACTTCAGGATTTCCTGAAGTTGTGTTTTATCATGAAGGCGCTCGAATGCTCGTGTTCCATAT
>JAYMFT010157725.1:0-12489 GCA_038088735.1 Panulirus argus | reverse complement strand
ACTCTGCATATATATATATATATATATATATATATATATATATATATAGTTGTGTGTGTGTGTGTTTGCGGACTCCTGCAAACACACCTTTGAAAGGCTGTATCATTGCGAGTACAGTCCATAGGAGTCCAGTGATCTCTGTTACTGGAAGTAACGCAGCCATGGGCTGCAGGAGCCTCTGGAAGGAGGTCCTGGGGTAAATTTAAGTAACGGCATCCCGTCACGACCTGAAGAGCATGAACCTTCAGGCTTATGTGGACGTGAATTGAACACCCTTTTATGGGACTGTCTTGCATGATGTACGCGCCTTATTGTTGATGTTTAGGTATTGAATGGCAGAGATTTTTATTTTTACAAATTTTGTGTGCAGCTCATATGATGGATGTGTTTGTTTTGTGGTCGAACATTGTAGCCCCACCTCTTATTATTATTATTATTATTATTATTATTATTATTATTATTATTATTATTATTTTTATTATTTTGTAACCATGTACCCCTTTTATTTAGCTCTTGTAACCTCGAGGCTGCGCTCCACGCGGGAGCAGGGTGACGGTGAACTCTTGTGGCAAAGGCGGGAAGGTCATCCATGTTGCTACACACATTTCCGTCCGTTGACATTGAATGCTCTCGGAAGGTGACTTGTTGCTTGCGGTGTTACCAGTTGCAAGGAGGAGGAGGGGGGGGGTCTAATAACATCCCTCTGTTGATCGTCTGTGCAATAGGTTTCCAGACTCACAACAACACCTGCTGTTACCTTACGATGGCGTAGGAGGACTTGTACAGTTCTGTCTCAGGGACCGAGCTGTTCCTTCGTGTTATTTTGAACTGTCGTTGAGGTTAAGACGGACTCAAGGGGTTAGAATAGATACCCAGTGAAAACGGGGAACACAAGACATGACGTTCTGTAACGAGGTCACATGCTGAGGGATTTTTTTTTTTTCCCCCAGTATATGTTCATCTTAAGACTGTAGATGATTGTCAAGATTCTTCTTGAATGAGTCTATCGTTTGAGCCCGTGTGGCATTAAAAGGCCAAGATATTCCTGTGATCGGTGAAAAGAGGATGGACGGGAGGTGCATCGTGTGTGTGTGTGTGTGTGTGTGTGTGTGTGTGTATTAGACGTGCATAACAAGAATGCATATGTGTGTATTAGACGTGCATAACAAGAATGCATATCATGGTAGTACCAGGGGGATAGTATAGTTCCAGTTTATACCAGTAGATGACTGAGAACGCCGTCGGATTTCTGCGTGTGTGTTGGTGTTGCAGAATGGCAGGTGTGTTGCTCTTTTGTGATGGGACAGAACTGTTCTGGTCCGTCTTCAGGAAGGGCAATGCCGAGAGCACTTTCCCCCTGAGATAGATATTCCTGCGTCGGCCGCGTGCGTTACCAGCTTCAGGTATATCCTCTCACGTCCTTGTTTGGTGTGAAGATCAAGTCTTGGGCAGAGCAGTTTTAAAGTTCAGTGTCACCCGAGATGATCAGAGCCGCCCAAGTTCACCTACTGTCGCAACCTGAAGTAGAACCCCAGGCAGACTTGTTCGTGTGTGTCGGTGAAGTGGTATTTAATTGACAGTGCTTACATTGGTTTAGCATATGATTTTGTTAGATCAGTAAAGTGTACAGTGAACTGTTGGGTGGGTGGAACATTTGACTCTGTAAAGATAAGGGGAGCGTTAAAAAACGTTGCCAGCATTGCTGATGAGTTCTCATTAGCATACGTTGTCACGCCTCCGTCAGGAGTGTCTCACTGTCACATTTTGACGCGGGTGGTCAGTGGCGTATACGTTTGGTGCTGAGGTGTCGTTATGTTGTGGATGCGGGTTGTGGGTGGGACCGGTCACCAGGAAGTGAGGCATCGCTCACGCCAGCTGGGCCAGACGTTCGTCACTTCCGACTGAAATTCCTGTGTGAATGGGAGTTGCGTTTCTAAGCCCCTTAAGGATGACGTTACGACCCTTCGTCATGACGTTACGAGCCTTGAGTATGACCTTACGATCCTTGAACATGACGTTACGATCCTTGAACATGACGTTACGAGCCTTGAGTATGACCTTACGAGTCTTGAACACGACTTTACTAGCCTTGAACATGACGTTACGACCTCGTGCATGACCGCGTGGCATTAGCATGATGTTATGACCTTGAGCATGACTGCGAGCCTGTAGAATAATGTTACGAACCTTGAGCATGACTTTACGAGCCTTGAACACGACTACAAGAGCCTTTAGCGTGACGTTACCAACCTTAAGCATGATGTTTCGAGTCTTGGAGCACGACTACGAGCCTTGAGCATGACGTTACGAGCCTTGAGCGCGACTACGAGCCCAGTGACTAAACTCAGGGGACTGAGCACGGACGTGCTCAAATATGGCACTGTGTTGGCTGAGGAGATTACATTGTTGCCCGCAGATTCGTCGTTGGATATATTTGGCAACATTTGACAGTGAGAGGTGAGTGGTACACCAGCAGTAGCCGTGCCCATGGCGTGTATCGATTGCCCCTAGATCCAGCCAGTCTGCTCCGCCTGTGCTGTGACAGATTCCCGCCCGTTTAACCAGCGTCACTGCACACCAGTGAAGCAGCACTGAAGACAAGATGTTGGCTTTAGTTGTATAGTTGTTTAGATGTCTGACGGGCTACATATGCCTTACTGTTTGTTATCAGGAAGACAAGTGATTATACATTAATATTCACTGTTAACATGTTGACGGATAATAAGATTTATGGTGTGATAAGAGAAATCCTAGAGATGTCAGTTTGCACGCAAGGGTGGCTATAGCCCCGCTGTCCGGTCTAGAGTCTCTAACCCGCCTTGGAAACTGTTGCTTATTTTAAACTGTTGCTTATTTTAACCCGTGAAGCATATCAGCGTTATCGCTATTCCTGGTCGCCCCGGAGGCATCTGACACCGACGAGGTACTGAGGTTTTGAAATCGTTGCGTGAGAACGGCGTTAGCTGGATATCCTGTTTGATTATATGGCGTCATTTAGTAAAGTGGGTGGGTGGGTGGGTCATATTTCATTTGTTAATGGCACTGACTAAAGGGCAGTTTTGAGTCATGTGTCCACTCTACATTGATCTCGCCATGAAAGAGAAAATAATCTGTTGAATTTGTCGTAGAATAGTACCATGCCTTGTGGTTTGGGTAATGCTAATGAACTACTATTACAGCTCAATAGCGGGTCATTGACGGAAATTACAGCCTTTTCGAAATATACTGAGTCGTAGCCAGTTATGTGTTCAACCCCCAATAAATGTGGTGTGGCGATTTCCTCATCCCAGTCCTGCTTTTATTACTCGTTTTCTTGAATGATTCCTGCCTCGTTTTCTCTGTACCAGAGATCTCCTTGCTATTTGTCTGTTGTACGTTACGGGAGTTGCGTGTTTCCATGGGGGTTTTACATGCATTTAATATGTTGTCTTGAGCTCTTTTAACAGCCTTTGTCTAGGATCGTATGGTTGGAAGGTATGGAAGGTCAGCGGTAACTAATTCTGACAGAACTAATGTCTGATGAAGAAGGTCTTCTGGTTGATAATGTTTGTGCTGTGTAATGTAAGGAGGATTTTTCTCTACCATTTGTGTTACGAGTGACATAACATCATAATTGTTAGTCCTGCAACCTCCGTACCTCAACGTCACAGTGGCTGAGTTTGATAGCCTGAATGGGGCAGATATTTTTATTGTAGTTTCTCTAAATATTTAATGTATGCGTCTGTCATTTTGGTCGTGTGTGTGGTGCTTTTTGATGGCATGAGAGAGGCGGCCGGGGAGTTTGGTAGGATATTAGTAGTGGTGTGGGGACGTTTTAGGGATGGCATGATGGTAAAGGTGTGGTGGTTGTGGCGGCAGTGTGCTGGTGGTGGTGGTGGTAAAGTTGTGGTGGTTGTGAGGCCGGTGTGGCGGCAGGAAGGACATGAATGTAGCAACATGTGTTGTGACGCCTCCAGCTGGATCACCGTCAGCCAGCCAGCCAGTGGTGGTGGTGGTGGTGAGTCATGCCTGGTCCAGACCTCCCTCCCTCCCTCCCTCCCTCCCTCCCCCACCAGTGATCTCCCTTATAACTTCTATTCACCACCATCACGCAGCTCCTCCACCACCCTTGCCCCCCAGCTCACTACCTGACAGTATTACAAACATTGAGGATTGTCCAGAGCAAAACGTTAAAAGAAAAAAAAGAAATAAGACTCGCTGGACCAGTATCCACACGGTGTGCTTGATCAGCCAGGTTGTACAGGGGTACGTAGACCTGTGGGCCGTGGCCTCGAACAGCCTGTTTGATCAGTGGCACAGCAATGCAGCCAGATCCCAGAGTGATGAGCGAAGATAGAGGAACCTCCCACAACCAGTGTAAGGTTTACGTAAGTTGAGGTAGATTGTCCAGTTGTTCTTCTTGTACCCTTCCCTGCTGCTGCCATATTACATCCCACACCACACACCACATCTGCCGTTCCTCTGAACCTGGTAGCACCGTTTCTCTGCTGCAGCTGGCCGTCCCCTGAACTGATGCTTTTCTGACCCAAACGCCACCCCATTAGCTTCTCTGTTGAACTTACCCTTCCTCACGCAGATCATCACCAGGCCATTACCGCCTCTCATCACACCCACCCTCGTCTCCACCACCATTCCTTTCTATTGTCACCTGATTTCGTCTCCGTCCACAGATCGGCCTCCTCAAACACCCCCGGACTGTGTACAGCCTCCTCCAATCGTCTCCCTTTTCTCCTCCGCCACAATCAGCAATCCCTTCTCTGTTCCTAACTTCTGATACTGTGTTGTTCACCATGACCGGCCATCCTCCGTAATACATCGTGTTTCGTCTACCATTCATGCCCTTATAAACAGCCAGTCTGCTGCTGATATGTATCACTACTGCCAGGCCTCCAGAGATTATCACCTCCGCTGTCATCTGTCATCGATGTTCCCACCTTCAGTACCATTGACTACCATCAGCCCCACTACCGCTAACGCACATTTAGCAGGCCGGCCGGGCGGTTATACCTGATGACTGGGAGAGCCGGGCTCCGCTTCCCTGCTGGGCCAAGTTCAGACTCATCAGCGGTCGTTTGGTTGGTTAGTTTAATTGACTTCGTTCGCCGACCTCACATGCTGTGACGAGGGCCATCTGTGGAGTGTGTGATAAGGGCCAGAGGACACCCCGAGAGCCTGAAGGTCACTACGAGGGAGTGCAAGGGAAGGTCACATAAGAGGAGACCTGATGGTCCTCGGCCAGGTGATCACATGGAGGATAGTTGATGATATCCAAAGCTCTTGATCTCTAAGATGCAAAGTAGTAAAGAAAGATGGGTCTGTTAGGGTCCCTGGGAGGTGCATGCCGTATTTCAGGACCACCTGGGGTCTCCTCGGGATGGGGAGCCTTTTGCATCTTAACCCATTGAAGACGACGATACGGTCTGCAGTATGATGGCACAACCCATGGGTGTGATGGGCTTCTCTTTAGAGGCCAGACCATCATATAGCCAGAGGTCGTGCCTTCATGCACGAGGTTAGAATTTAAATTGGGGTGGGCCAAAGGCACCCTGCGGGCCGAATCCTGCCATTTACAAGACATAACGTGGCCCGAGAGGTCAGTAGCAGTTAAGATTAGAAATAAATGGTTACCTGCCATATACTACGGAGGGCAAAAACACACACACACATACAGAGAGAGAGAGAGAGAGAGAGCGAGCGAGCGAGCGAGAGACCTTAGGTGGGGTCCAAGCTGCTGAGTTGGCATGTTGGTCGACCAAGTTTTTGGAAGCCGCGGTCCGCAGGCCCACATAGTCCCCACAGCCTGGCTGGCTGGTCATCTGTACCTTGTAATTACCTGTCGAAGGGCCTTATTAAATTTCTCCATCGTGCGTCTCATAGTGTTTCTGATGGCCAAGGGAGTGTCTTAAGCAGTCTTGGGCTCTGGATATACAAGGTATTTTCCCTTATGGTTATCGCACCTTTTGATTGTAGGGGTAATATATTAGTCTTACATGTGTGCCGGGTCAGTAGTTGAAGTTCTGGGCCGAACTGTCTGCAAATATATATATATATATATATATATATATATATATATATATATATATTGAGAAAGAGAGAGATAGATGGAGCGAGTTGAAGGTGAAACGTGATAACGCAGATGATAAACTTTTTAATGTCTTCCAGTTCCATATATCGCCATATATATAATTGTATATAATGATAGTGATAGTGACAATGATAAAGATGATAGATTATTGTGATTTTTGTGAACCATTCAAAAAAGTTACACTCAGAAAAATGCAATGAACCTTGCGCTGGACCAGTGAGGTATGGTGATGTTGGCGTCTGTAGCATACCATTGTATATGGAACCAGTAATGACCATTGGTGAAGGTCCCCTTTATTTCAGAACCGCTCATAAGTGACCTTGGTTCTTAAACACGGCACCTGGACAGTTCATCCCCTGCACAACGGGGCCTCTGCTCCGGTCAGCGGAACTTGCTTCGCTCGCTTGCCTCACGATTGTAACGATAATAATGATAATAGTAATTATGATAGTTGTTTATGTGTAAAAGGGATCCATGGAATTGAAATGAGCTTGTGAGAAATTGCCTTCGTTTACGATTTGTTTGAGGATGGTTATTGTTTTAGAACTCAATAAACCTCCATGATATATATGCTACGTTGATTGCTCTCCGAGTGACGAGTACAAAGAGGAACCTTCCCAGAGTCTGAAGCATCTGCAATAACTGTGTTGATGATGTTCAAGTGACCCATCTCCATCGGCCACCAGTGGCATCTGTCTTCACCACCACAACCAACACGACGTCAGCCAAACGCGTGTCATCAGCAGTACTCCACCACCACCACCTGTCACTACCGTCCACCACCACAGGAGAGAAAGATGAAAGTCGCCACCATCCACAGCATTCACCACCTCTACCACCACCACAACGCTCGTGGCCTTGAGTGGGCAGCAGCTTAACTTGATACACTGGTAATTCCCAGCGACTGCCCTGCCATTCACCCGATCCCTCGGTGGTATCCTTGGCGGGCGGGTCCTGCCACCTTACCCTGCTGGTTGCTGGCCCTCCAAGCGGTAATGGCTGTAATACTCAGGCTTCCCTCCGTGTAATTACTGCACCATCCTGTCTCTTGGGGGTGCGTTACCCCACTGGTGCCCGCTATATTGCCTATTGGTTCTCCTGAGTTCGCTGTCCACCCCATCCGCTGTCTCTTGTTCTTGCTGCCGGTTAACCACCAGCTGTTTTGATATGACTCTCTCTCTCTCTCTATCTATCTATCTATCTATCTATCTATCTATCTATCTCAGTAATTTTGAGGGTCTTAAAACTTAGGCGTCCCATTGTGCATGAAAATTTTATACTGCACTGCTTTAGCCATGAAAATTGAACAGTATCACAAGTCACATGGTCGTTCATGAATATCTTACTTAGGTATTGATAGTTTTTTCCTTAAGGTGTGAGCCCAGACACGTTCAAGGAGTTTTCCAACTGTTACGCAGCTTTTCTGGTCTAGTTTATGGCTCACGAAACTTTTCAGTGACAGGGCATAAGTGAACCTTCGGAAACTTAGTCTTAACGACAACCAATACTGGACCATCAAGTGGGTTGCCGTACAGGAGGCTTGAGCGATTCATTTTTCTTGTTCGTTGGGAGGAAGATGTTGGGTTGAGTCTGATCTGCTTGTGTCCTTTGACTGTCAGAATGCCTCCAGTGCTGTTACGTAATTCCCTCAGATTTCAAGCCTGTGGAAGGACGCCATAGTCAGATGACAGGAACATAAACAGATCATTCGTCGCACTCCCTGGTGAGGTTCTCAGAGATGCCGTATAGGTTTCGGGCGTGGCAACCAGCTATGAAATGTTTGCAGACCCAAGCGACACCACGTGAGAGCAAGCCAGAAAAACATACAGCCAAATATACAGAGCTTTGGTGTGCCGCGTATGGAGGGGTGGTAGCGAAACGCCAGACCAGCTACCGTTGCTGCTGCTGCGGCCCTCTTGCCGTTGCCTAGTGACACGCTGTTGCCTAGCAGGCAGGACACTGGTGTCTGACATCAGGTGTCACTCCTTTTCTATTGCTGAATTAAGCTAGATTCAGTTCCTTAATTATTTTGAATGGTAATCGCACATTATATACTGTAATTACCCGACAAAAAATAATTTGATTATTACGACGGCCAAACGTATTATCCTTTGATGTAACATTCGTATAGGAAGAGGACTCCCCGCCTTTTAACTTCTAATTTCAAAACTACTGTTTGTAAATAATTTCTTTTAAGTTAGATGGCACATGTTGACCTTTCAAGAGGTTGAAGAAGAAATAGAACCAGCTGTTAATTCATTCGAGTTTATTTGATATTCGATCTCTTGGGGAAAAACTTGTCACGAGTAAGAGGAATCCGGAGCCCACCGTATAAAGAGAGGATGTCTGTCTCATCCTCTGGACCTGGAGTTGCGAACGAAGAATCGTATTCGAAGGCGCTTCCGTTTCCCGAGCCGGTGAGAGGAACTACAGAATGTTCAGGGAGAAGACAATGTACACCAAGTATCCAGAAAAAAGTATTGTTTCCGCTGTATTCTGTTTTCTTCGGAGGAACGTGGTGCCGTTGGAGTGGTTTGTGTATTCGTTATGACGGGACTCCTTGTCGCTGCTTACAACGGCTGACACCGCCGCCGTCACCGGCGAGGTGCGGCAGTCGGTGTCATCCCCTTCTCTTAGCTACCGCCGCCGCCGCCGCCATTCCCCAGCCGTACCCATCGCTATTCCTGGCCCACACCACCGCTATTCCCGTGTCATTCCTCCGTCCCGCCGCCGCCGCCACTGAGCTGGTAGTATCACCAACCAACGTTACCATCCCAGACCACCCAGTCTGGAGGGGTACATCATGACATATGCACCAGATTCATGCTTGAGTAGGGTTGGAATTAGTGATAAAAATGCAAAACAACAAAGTAACTATTAAAGGATTTGGTAAGATGTTTTATACAAAAATGAATTACGTATAAGTAATACAAGCAAGCTCAAAGAGAAGACTTTTTTTTTTTTTCAACGTACAAGAAGAATATATAAATAAGATATCAGGGAGACACGAGAAAACCATCACAGACAAGGGCTAAGGGTGAACAAAGACGGGCAGGAAATGCTACAGTCAGCTGAAACAGAAAAAGAATACTTCGTATCCCTGGTGGGCGTGTGTACGTACTGGTACAGTCACAACAGGTGTGGGTTACTGCCATCTCGTGACGGTATCCGTTAACACCTCGTCATGTGTTAGTATGAACAGCTTCTTCTCACGCGCTCGTAAATTGATTGACAAAGTTTCGTTCTCTGAGATGTGTATCAGATATTCTGCTTTGAATGTTATGAGGGAAAATTAGTGTTCGTGATGGATAGATGATATAAATCTTTAGATTATTGCCTCGAGTAGTTTCTCTCGGTCACATGTAGGGAACGTACGGCAATCACCGGCATGTCAGCAGCCCTTGGGTCTGTGCCGGGCCAGGATCCACCGCCATTATCATGCACCATTACCTCCGCCAGCCAGCCAGCCCCCCACTTATCACCACCGCCTCCAAGCCTTCAGTCTTCCGCCATCACCATCCGGTTATCTTGGCCGTAACACATCATCCCTCGCCCGTACACCGCCACCGTCAAAGTTCGTCAGGAAAGTTGTGGTGCCGAGCGGCACACCTGTGGTGGTCACGTCTGACTGACTGACTGACTGTCCTGCCACATGACTGTACATGGGATGGATGGATGAGCACACAGCACGGTGCATGACTGACTGTGGAGTTGGAAGGTTTTCAGCGTTGGCTCAGTAAAAGTCGGTATCAGAGGATCAAGTCCAACTATACGCCATTGATGGGCCTTATGTTTGGGAGTGATGGTTGATGCCGAGACTTTTCACTATTACAAACCTTCCGTGGGCGCTGCAAGACTCCGTTTGATTTCAGACTAAAAGTCAAGGTTACGGTGTGTGGCCAGTAAGATTATCGGCCCAACGACGCCCGGAGGAAGAGATTATTGACATCTCTCGGCTCTGGCAGTCCCATTGTAGATGTTCGTGTTTATCCCGCCGTGTGTTGCTTACTTATTCCCTACCCTGCGGGCGAAGGGGAAAAGTGCAAGCGACTTCAATCATCGTTCTGTCTTTTGCTGCTGCTGCAGCTGCCTTCGTCTCCCGTCCTTCCATCCCTTCTCTGCTGCTCTCCTATCTTCCTCTCCCACTGCCTTCCTTTCCTGCTTCTCCATCCGACTTTGTCTCTCCCTTCCCCCTCCCCTTCCTTCCATTTCATTTTCTTATAACCGTTCTCCTCATTTGTCCAGTGCTCCTCCTCATGCTCTTGAACCATGATTTTACTGGGGGCTGGAGTTAGTAGCCTTGAACTCGGTTCGCCCATGGTTGGGCAGTGGAAGATAGACGCGTTTGGCTTCTCGAAGGCCAGTGGTTATCAGCATAGGATGTGTCCATCAACATTATGGTTTCCTCTGATTAATATGGAGTAATTCAGATTCGCAAGATATATACAGGGAATGCAGTGTTCACCAGCGTATATTGTGACTCAAGGGAAACATACTTCGGTCATAAACAAGCGTAGTTAAAGTCAATACAGGATGATTGATGACACGAAACTGGTATACAGTTTCTCATGATTATTGAAAACTTGGTCTTGGTTTTGGGGTCCGAAGCTGAAAGGTCAGAGGTTACCAGACGGATTGTTAGTAGTGTACGTTGCGTAAACTGAGTCAGAATTTATGGATGAACGTTTAATTTTCTTAACTCTGGATGTTGCCAAGTTATTAGGGATTTGAAGTCGCAAATAACATTGCGTGATATTACTTTTTTTATAGGGATCCTTCAATATACGCACATTTATTTATAATAAACCTGTCAGGTTTTGTGGTTGCTTCGTCGGTTATTCTTATGGTTAGTCCCTTACTGATGAAAGGAGCGATACAACAGTTGGTGTGTGTGTGTGTGTGTGTGTGTGTGTGTGTGGGTGGGTGGGTGGGTGGGGAAAAAGAAAACCGAAGCTCTCTCGTCTGGTATACAGTCGTAACGTTCATTCCTTAACGTTTATTCTCTTGGAGGCTTGTTTACCCTTCGGCTCCGTCTGCATTGTTATTGTCTTGATCAGTCAGGCTGTTTGCGATTGTGGTCAGTCGGCTAACGTACTCCTTACAACCTGACTGTGCATGTACATTTCTTTTTTTTTTTTCTTCTTCTTCCACGGGGCGGTGCATATTGTTAACGCTGCTGGCAGGGCTGAACATTTGCTGGCCCGGGATGTTCGAATGAACTTTTATCATGTGTCTGTTGGCCATGTTGTTATTGCTCAGTCTTGCCTCTGAGAAGGAGTGGTACAGGCAGGAATTTTGTGTGTGCCGATGTGAGGTTATTACCTATCAGTTTGGGGTCAGGGACTGGAGGCAGTTCCCTCTTTGTTGAGGAGATGGAAAAAACGTTGCCTCCCAGGATTTCCCTTCGGTAGTCTCTTAAGATGCTTTCATTCCACAGTAGCTGCCTATTTTTGTCGTTCGTTAACGAACCGTGGGTATTGCTGAGCTCGGCAGTTCTCGTCTGGGGAAGGCAATTCAATGTGGAGATTATCGTCTGTCTTTTATGTCTCTAGCGTTCGAGGTTTGCAACATTCAGGTTACTGTTTTAATTGGAGAGGCGGTGTGGCGCCGGGGCTTGGGGAGTGAGGTGCAGCCCCGGGGAACCTGAGAATTGAGGTCTGACCTCAGAGACTTGTGACACATTGCACCTCGCCTCACAGAATATGATGCAGTAAAGCCTTTTTTTGTTTGTTTGTTTGTTTGTTTGTTTTTTTCACCATCTTCGCAAGTTGTGATCACTGACGGTACAGTGGATGTAATAACTCTGTAATCTTTTACGTTCTCCTTCCGTTTTGTGATGGTGTTTGTTTGTGCTCTGTATTTCCTCGTGTAATTTTCCCATCCATTCCCAATTATGGAGCAGTTGAAACTAGTCTCCATTGATTTTTATTATTATTATTATTATTATTATTATTATTAGTCCATTGGAGTACCCGCCACCATTTACCCTCATTCTTTCCTGTAAATAGGATTTTGGTATTTATTCAGGAATCATCTGCAGGTCATGGTAGCTTATGGTTTTTGTCTGCATACCATGTTTATTATGAGAATGAGAAACAGCAGAGGTGTAGATACTGTTCCATGTGGAGCAACTGCACCTTGGAGATCAGAGAAGTCGAAGGTTTTGCTTCTTAAATGGTCATTCTAGGTCCATCCTCCCACTACCAGTTATACGTATGATGCATTTTCTGTACGACCACACTCCGGTCACATTGGTCAAAGATTCGAGGTTCTTTAGTTTCCCTTGTTTATGTGTGATACTGTTATTTCTCTCTCTCTCTCTCTCTCTCTCTCTCTCTCTCTCTCTCTCTCTCTCTCTCTCTCCCTTCCCTCCCTCCCTCCCGTTTTTTTTTTTTTTTTTTTTT
>JAYMFT010157724.1:0-22072 GCA_038088735.1 Panulirus argus | reverse complement strand
CTTCAAGAGTTTCTTCTATCTATGTGAAAATACTGCGTCTCTTAGGAAGTCAGCCAAGTCCAGCGGAGGGGACCATAGGTCATGCAGTGTAGTGGTTTTGTGTGGGGAGAATGCGGGGCACCTGAGTAGCGTGTTCGGTGTTTTCATTGTGGGTGTTTCATCGAGGGCGTGAAGGGTCCTGGGATGTTGTGAATCGTGATTGTAGTAATGCAGGGACGGTGTGACTCGTGTGTGTCTAGGGAGCGTGGTTTCAGATGTATGCATGTCTGATGGGCTGGTGTTCAGGGCTGAATTGGAAGGGCGGCTCTTTATTACTTGTCGGGTCATTTTTAGTGTGTACTAATTTTGTCAAGTGTTACATTTCCCTAGAGGTGGGACCATCTGTGAGTAGAGGTTGGTGAAGAATGAGGCGAGGGTAGGCATTTCATTTCGATTTAGAGGTATAGTGGTTAGTTATAAGTGGTTTGGGTGGAAGAGATCTACTAGCGTTGCAAAGAATTCGGTACCGAGCGTGTTGATTTCGCATTGTATTTGGAGGATCTTTGTTTCATTATGTTAGAGTTAAGTATTTGTGGTAACTAAGTTGCCAGTGATTCTTGTGAGTGCTGTATTTTGTGTGGTTTATAACTTTGTTATATTTGTTTTTGAGAGGGTGGAAGACCAGACTGGTGAGTCATAGTCTAGAGTGGAGCAGACGTATAGTTTGCAGATGAAAGGGATTATTTTTCTTGTCCAATCCTGGTTCCGGCTAATGTTCTAATAGCAATTGATTTGTATGTTGACTTTGTGTTGACTTTATTGATGTGGGCAGTGAATGTCGTGTGTGTTTCGATGTGATGTTTAGAGTGGTTGATGTTTCGTTTAGTGATTGCTCATTCAAGTTGACTTCACGGTTTGATTTGGATTGATGTCTTTCTGGTGTTAAAAGAGTGATTGAAGACTTCAGTGAAGATGCAGACATTCCGCTCCGTGTTGGCCATTATTATAGTTGCATGTTTTTTTGTTGTTCTGAGGTGTGAGTCTGTTGTGACGTGATTGTCAGGTCGTCTGCCAGTGAGAGGATGTTCATGTTGTGGTTTGCTGGAGGTAATGGGAGGTCGTGTAGGAAGACACTGAATAGAGATGGAGAAAAAACTGTTCCTTTAGGAACTCTAATGCAGAGCTTAAGGGTTTTAGGGATGAAGCCATTGTGAGTGGCTCTTGCATGGCGGCCAGCCATGAAATTGCCCACCCCTTTTCGTCATAATTGTGGAGTGTGGTGTCAAGTTTCTTTTATGTGAGGATGTGTCGGAAGACTGTTTTAAATGCTTCGTTGATGTTCGTTGCCACTACTATTATTCGGGACAGGTATTGTGGTTTGTTGAAGCCTTATAGGATGTTTTGTTGTATTTATATGACTCGTCCTGAACTTTTTGAATAATATTACAATAGTCATTTAGAACGTGAATGTATTGTGCAACGTGAACCAGGTGCCAAATCTTTAATTGTTCAGGAAGTGTCACAGAGTTTTTGTATTATTTCTCCAAGAACTTGATTTTTAGAAAACGAAGTCTACAGGCATTATCTTGGAAATATTACTTAGTGTTTCTAAATCTCAGAGTTTCCCGTAAAGATTGGAACGAAAAGTGTGATTAGAAGATTATAATTATCGCTCCTTATGAGTAGAAATGTTGGAGTCCAGAGTACAGAAGACTTATGGAAATGGAAATCAGATCCGCTTCCTCGGTGAATATCGTCACTTTGGCAACACCTTCAGACTGGGGGACATTAATTTTAGATTGATCGTTTGGTTATTTGGGCTTTAAACCCATCGACTGCCAGAGTCATTGAGGCCTTCACGTCAGGTTATAACCACCAGGCGAACCAGCCGGAGCACATGAATCTCCTGCAGGTGTTCAGTTACCACACCATAAACACTCATCGTATATATATGGATTTGAATTTTAGTGTATTACCTTAGAGGTAATGATTGTAATGCCACAGTGCCTGGAAACCAGTGATGCGTGTTGAGTCTGCGACACCTCGACACACTGTTCCAGTCCTTTGGCTCTAAACCACCGTTAGCCGTGAGGGTCTGGTCAAAGGCCACCCCAATATACCAGAGTGTCGCGCCGTTGTCCTCAAATGTGGTACCATTGAACTCGAGGGTCGTGCCGTTCTGCTGAAGAGATTAAAGAAGTGTGTCAGTTTGCAGCTAACAATGTCTTCATAGATATAACGTATGACCCATGTTACCGCCCAGCAACCGTAAGTGTGTGAGGTGAACAAGTAAGAGAGAATATTTTTAACAAGAATAGATTTTTATGACTGCGAAAACTTACGTGATCATTTAGTAGAATTGGTGTGTAAAGACATGACTTACTTTTTAATGAGAGAACGTGAGCATAATTTATAAAACTATGGGACGTATTTGGAAGTTCTTCCTAAGAATGGAAAACGACGATTGATCGTCTCTGCTGCAACTATTTGAAGTGATTTGTAGTGACGTACGGAATGGGTTAAGACGTCTGAAAGGCAAATGACTGAAGGAAATAAGAAAAATCATGACTAGAATAAATGCACAGAGATATGTCGTCCAGAAATTGAACAAGATTGTCATATTCACTAGAAGTGATTTAGTGCCCTTCTCTGCTAGTGGTCTTATTTCTTATTAGTGATTCATCATGTCTTTATCTGTGACCTCCACTTTGTTAGTGACCCGAGTTCTCTCCTTTTGTGAACCTCCCATAAGTCAATGACCCCACGCTTCTCTTTTAGTAAGTCTTCGCCATTTCATGTGTCCGTGTTGGTGACCTCGCGGTTTAGTGTTTAATTCATCACACCTCCATGTTAGAGACCCCTCACACCTCCTTATTAGAGACCCTCACCTCTAAATGTTAGAGACCCCCCACACCTCCATGATTGAGACCCACATACCTCCATGTAGAGACCCCTCACACCTTCATATTAGAGACCCTACACACACCTCCATGTTAGAGACCACAAACTCTGGTGGTGTTATAACCAAGCAGGTCGTGACCACACAGACTCTGGTCGTTATAACCGAGCTGGTCGTGACCACACAGACTCTGGTCGTTATAACCGAGCAGGTCGTGACCACACAGACTCTGGTTGTTATAACCAAGCTGGTCGTGACCGCGTTGGAGAGGGAGGTGTCCCAGCCATGGTAGAGGCCAGCCAGCCTGGGTGGCTAGGTGGGTGGGTTGGCACCGCTTACGAAGTGGACCATATGATTAGGGGTCGACGCTGTCCAGACTGGGCCGGCCCGGCCTGGTGTCGGTGTGTGTGTGTGTGTGTGTGTGTCTTGGAACAGCCTGGTCTTGTGGCATGCCGCCCCCCTCCCCTCGCCCCACCTCACGACCCCACCGAGAGAGTTGATAACCCCCCCCCCCAGCGACTAATGTGGCCGCCGCCGTGTTTTTATCCCATCTGTTTAGATTTTTCTTGTTTGATATGTGTGTGTATACGTCCCGTGGCCCGGACCCGGGGGGGGTAGTCGGGGATAGAGGGGTTGGGGAGGGTTGTGGAGCCTCTCCGTGTCCGTCCGTCCGTCCGTCCGCCCTGCACAGGCCGCTTTTGCTCTCGGGGACCTAACATCGTAGTCATTCAGGAGTCGGAGTGGGGAAGGGCGGGGGGGTGTCTTTCGAAGTGGGTGTCGCAGCTGCCTCCAGAGTGGTACTCCTGCAGCGCTGCGTCGAGAAGGAGCCATTGCCTCATGCGGTGGGGGAAGGAAAAAGGGAACCGTCGGTTCGTATCAAACACGCCCAACATTGGGCTGTGAGCTCTCGTAAGACCTGAACTTATAATATCCTTCTGGAGCCTCGAAGGACGTCCGCTCATATATCCTTCCGGAGCCTGGGAGTATTTGGACATTCGTTGTGTTTTCCTGTAGCGGGTCCTTGGCTGGGGGAGCCACACGACGTTTTCCGGGGGTGTGACGTTTGTCGCCGTAACCGCACACATCCGCCGGGTTTTCCTTGGGGAGACTGTAAGGCTTTTTGTAAGATTTTTTGTAAGATTTGTAAGGCTTTTTAGTGTGATTCATTGTTATTATTATTGTTACTTAAGTCTGTCTGAGCTGTTGAAAACGACGGTACGACGGCCCCTGAGCACGACGATACGACTCTTGAGAATGACGGTACGACCCCCTGAGCATGACGGTACTACACTTGAGCACGACGGTACGACTCTTGCGAATGACGGTATAACCTTTGAGCTTTACGTTACGGACCCTGAGCGCGACGAGACGACCTTTGAGTACGACGGGACGACCCTTAGGCCCGATGGCGTGACCTCAAACCTGACGGTTCTGTCCCTATACTCATGTGCACGTTGGGGCGGGGGTTGAGAATAAATAGAGTAGGTGGCAGACATTAGAACAGGAGGTAAACGTTTGGGCTGGAGATAAACGTTGGGAATGGAGATGAACGTTAGAGCTGGACGTAAACGTCGGGGCAGATGCCTCGGAGGTAAACGTTGGGACAGGAAGTAAACGTTGAGACTGGAGCTGAACGTTAGGGCTGGAGATAAAGTTGAGACTGGAGGCAAACGTTGGGACAAGAGTTAAACGTTGGCATAGGAGCCAAACGTTGGAGCAGATGCTTTCTTCCTCCCTCTGTAGCGGAATCCAGAACTGTTGTCATGGTCCAAGCTCGTGATATCAAGCTTCTAGGGTAAGGGTATAAGACCTGCTGCCTGATTGATAAGGTATAATTAGTATCACTTATAACCCCGCACACCTGGCCTCTCCTCCCTTGCGTCGTGCAAGTTGTGCAGGGCACGGCCTGCTGTTACGTACCGGTGGATGTGCACCAAGCACCACCCTTGTCTGCCGTGCCCAGCAAGTACGGGCCACCGTGCAGCTGTCTGTGTACAGAGCGCACGCCATCCGGTGAAAATATTGCCGAATGGTCTTCGTCCAGTGTGCCAGAGTCCTGTGCCCCTACCACACCTGCGGACCGCCGTCCCTCTGTGGACGGTGCTCATTTGTGATCCATGGTCCACTTATTGTGTTTCCTGGCCTACCGTGCCCCCTGTGGTTCGCACTGTTGTCTCCCATGGTCCATGCAGGTACACCGCGGGCCACGGTCGAATGTGTTCTTGTTCCATTTAAGTCTTTTGGTCTGAAACCCCTTGAGTACGACGAGACGACCCTTCAGTACGACATTTCGATCCTTGAGCACGACAGACGACCCTTGAGCATCCGGGGACGATCTGAAGAGACTACCACTGAGCGCAGCGATACGACCTTTGTTCATGATAGCCTGGCCTTTGAAGGTCGTACTCAAGAGAGTCAATTGATATATTATCTCGATCAAACAGGCATACTTCAGGTATGCTCCAAATGTACTCTAGGTTTACTCCAAGTATACACCAGATATGCCCTTGTTTATGTTTGGTATGCCTCCATTACCTGTAACGCTTCCCCTGTTTACGTCCTTGTTTACGTTGTTTGTCTTGAACTTGTATAATAAGTCGTTTACATCTTATGGGTTGTTTACAGAGCTTGGCTGCAGTCTTCATCCTGAGAACTCTACTTATTAACTTCCTCAGCCAATTTAGTCCAGGGACATTATTACCACGTCGGAGAGACTGGTCTCCTCGTAGCGGTGCCACACTGGCCACACTGGTTCACGAGACTATAAGTTCGAACCCACAGGTCTCATATGGTGTGCAGGAGGTGATAGGGACGACACCTGCTACACAGGACCTTCCCCCTGGACGTATAACTCAGCTGTAGTTTTACATGACAATCGTATCATGCGAGGGGGTACGGGATGAACTGCCGCGCCACACTTGCTGGGGTCCGGGGTTCGACGCGAGGGTGGGTGGGTTTAGCTTGCAGATTTCTCTCAATGGGGTTCTGAGGTCTGTTTAACGATTGTGTCCTGTTACTGGTGTTTGAGGTTCTGACTAGCGCTTGTGTCCTCTTACTAAGGTTCGGGAGTCTCTATATCGCCTGCTGGAGGGGGAATGCCGGTAAAATAGATACATTCATGGGAGTGTGGTCAGATGGACCAACTGGGGGCGACATTGTGTAGTTACAGCGGGATAGACTAGAGGTGAATAAACAGATCCAGAATATTAGGAGAATGGTCACAACGGTCAGGAATGTAGGTAGGGTGGGAGATGATTTGCTCTGTTGCTTTAGATCATTGGGGATGGAGATCGTGAGGGAGATCCGTATGGGAGGAATTCAACCATTCCCTACGGTGAACGTTGAAATTCATTAGATAGAGGATCTCGGGTTGTGAGTGAGAGGATGTTACAGGCTCATGGTAAAAGTTTAGATATCCAAAGATAGATATAGAATTTGTAGAATTAGGAGAGCAGTAGGAGAAACAAAGGAAAAGCTTGGTAGTTGGGAGATAAACCTTGAGCCAGATAACTTCAAAGTTTGGGAACTCGACGTCATCATGGCGTGCAGATAGGTATATTGATGTTGGAGATTATAGTTAGATATGAAAAAGGGGCTAGTGAGAACATCATTAGACAACTGTGTCTCTGGGATAAGTAAGATATTAGGAGAAGTACTAGACAGATGGTATTCAGCAGAAGTGAGGTTACTAGAGAGACCACGAATGTTGGTATAGTGAATAGAAAAAGAGGAAGGTCTAACAGAGAGGGAAAGGCCGTGGGAGAAGCCGGAACTAATACTGTCGGAGCCCTCCATCTCATTGGCAGTAGAGTCGGGCGGAAACCCGGAGATTCCTAGCACCCCATGATGCCGGGGATTAGGAGCCATAGCTTTGTCGGACTTTATCATGATTACATTTAAAAACGGCCGTGCAGACAGGAGATGGCAAGAAAATTTCTGTGAAGAAAATAAGCGAGATTTAAGTTGGTGTGTGGTGCTTGTAAGGAGAAGATGGCAGGACTTGCCCGGTAGTTCCGTTTTGATGAGACAGAAAATAAGACAAGTAGTCCTGACATGGAGAGTGTAGGATGGTTCCGGCTACCACTTAAACGCTTCTGAGTCAGGACGGTAGTCCCACCTGGGCGGTTGCTGTCAACAGCCTACTACTTACCTAATAAGTTTCTTATGTACTTTACCTAACCATTTACTTGTAATGTGTGTTGCACTTCTCCTAATGTTGATTCTTTGTTGTTTGCCAAGTATTTGCAAATAACTGTCGTATTGTTTACTTTTTTTGTTTACGTAAGAGTTTGCATTATTTTTTATGGGATGTGAATGTGCTTGGATGAGGGCCTGGGTGTATAGAAAGTGTAAAGGGCTTCGGTGTGTACAGGGTGTAGAAGGTCTGGGTGTATTGGGGGTGGAGGTGTGAAGCTGAGGGAGGGTGTAGGTAATCAATCTGGCTGTGAATGAGAGCGTATTTGTAGGGTGCCTGGGCGCAGGTATGAGTGTAGTTTAGATGGGAGGATGAATCAGTGCAGATGTAGGTGTAGTTTAGATGGGATGGGTGTGGTTGGATATAATGATGTATAATAGATGGAAGGGATATAGGGGTGGACGTGTGCATAGATGTGTAGTGTAGATAACAGAGGTGTAGGGGGCGAGTACGTGTACCTGAGAAAGCAAGATAACAGAGGACCTGATGGTCTGTGGCGAGGTTACCTGTTGGAGGACGCTACCACTATCCTGTTTTGCGCATCTGTATAGGTGGAAGGAGGATAGTAAAGCATTCCCAATGGCATATCAGCCGGCAGTAAGGAACACCCTGTATTATATATAAAGAGTATACTGACTTGGAAATTCTCTTGGAAAGGAGGAATGGAAAACACACTCTGGTCTACTTTCAGCCGCCTTATACTCTGGGGAAGAAGGACTTTACCTTCTGCTTTGTAAAGGAAGAAGTTGAAATACCTACATATTATCTCCCTCGAACAACCTTATCGTGCTATAAGTGTCAGATTAACTGATACTTAACATCATTGAAATGTTTATGTTGCTGGTTTTTTGACGACATCTAGTGGGAATGAATTCCAATGTTCTCTCGTCGATTCTATTAATTAAAGTTTTGCCCACGTTTGCATTACATCTTCAGCTTCACACTGTTATTTCCTGGTCATTGTATTGCAAACTTTAAGGGATTATAAGGAGTTCTGTCATTAGAATAACTTAGTCATCGAAAAACTTTCGTTAGATTTCCTCATAGTCTGAGCTTTTATTAGAGTAACTAATTTTAGATTCATGAGTCTATAATTCATCAAGTTATTTCTGAGGGACGGAGTTACTTTTTTGCCTTTTTAGCTTGGCTTTGCCCATGACGAAGTTTTTTGACCAGAACTGATCAAGAGTGTTCTAAATGGGGTCTGACTTGGCCCCGCGTTTTATAAGAGCAGGTACTACTGTCTTACGTTTAATGGCCTGTATTTCTTAACTTTTTAAACCTAAAAACCTGTTTATCGATGTGCAATCACACCTCGTTTTATTAATTAGAGTTTTAGGTCATTACTCATTATCAGTCTCATGTACCTCTGATAATGGCTTACAAAACATTATGCATTCGAGTCTGACATTTTTATCGCCCAAATGCATTATTTTGCCTTTATCGACATTGAGATCCACTCGCCGTCTCCGACGTCTGCCTCAATTTATGTCCTCTTGTGCCCGGGATTTATGTCCTAAATTCGTGTCGTCGGAAATTTTTGTATATTCTACTGGTGAGTCCTGTGTCCAGGTCCCTGACGTGTCCTGTGTCCAGGTGACGGACCAGGTGACTGACGTATCCAGAGAGCCAGTCTGTGTGGGATAAGTGTAAGAGGCAGGGGGCAGGGATGGGTGTTGCGGTGTAGTGTGTGTGTGTGTGTGTGTGTGTGTGTGGTTTAAGTGCGAGGGGGAAGGGGTGTAGGGGGTGTGTGGTTGTAAGGGGTTTAGAGGTAGGATGAAGGTGTAGGGAGGATGTGAGGGGTGTAGAGGAGGAGGAGAGTAGGGTGGGTGCTGGTGGGCGGCTGTCTCTCTTCCTGGTGATGACTTGTGGCACGAGCAGTGATATTCAGATTAGCCGGGTCCCCCTCCTGATGGGTTGTGTGTGTGGGTGGGTGTGTGGATGTGTGTGTGGGTGGGTGTGTGTGTGAGTGTAATTTACCTTATAGTTGAATGTTAAATGCTAAGTACAACTGGATCCCAGCGCATATAACTTCTTTCTTCAACTTCCAAGAAATCGTGCGTGTTTTCTGACATTTTACGAGTTGCTGACCTGCCAGGCTGGTCGAGCAGGTCACCCTGCTAGGCTGGTCGAGCGGATCACCCTGTCAGGCCTGTCAGGCTGGACGATCGGGTCACTCTGTCAGGCTGAATGTCTCCTACTCTGCCAGGGTGGTCGAGTGCTTTCCCCCTGCCAGACTGGTCGAGTGGATGACCCTGCCAGTGTGATCGATTGTGCCACCCTACCAGGCTGGTGGAGGGGACCAAAGCCTCAGCCGTGATGGTTATGGTATTGAGGATAGGGGATGTGGGTTGGACGCCTACCACGCTAAACGGTGGCTGTACCACACTGTCCTGGGGAGATGGCAAGACCCACTCCATCCCTGGTGACACTATCGTCAACTAGGGGAAAGAAGTGACTCCCTTCAGAATAACCAATATCCTCTAACGACATAACCAAACCTAATTTGGTTATGTGTGTTGAGTAATGTTGATCTGCGAATGTGTTTATACGTAAGCCTGTGATATTGTGTGTTCTGGAGGCAGTTGCCCTTTTGCATCCCACGATAGTTGGATTGGTCAAATGATCGGCGGTTTGTGGCGTATCGTCATCTAGACGATCCAGGGGTACGTCAGGCACTCTTTCCCGCCCCCCCTCGACCTCCCCTCGTTGTGTGGGGCCAGGCCCGGGCCGGGGAGACAAGAGGGTCCGCAGTTTAATTATCCTGTACTTTTTTTAGACCGGATAAGTGGTCAGCTTGAGTGCGACCGGGCGGGGGTCGAGGATGAGGTGTGGGGGAGGGGTGGGAGGTGAGCATTCCAAGAGAGGAGTTTGTTGAGGGTTTGGAGGGGGGAGGTGACGCGGGGGGTGAGGGGGAGATGATCGTGTAATAATAGAAAATATCGTTGGCGTGTCAGGGGAGGTGAGGGTGGCCAGGCGTGCTGGGTCGGGTCTGGACGAGTGCCTGGCGAGTGTTGGGAGGCGGGTCATGACCCCCCACCCCCACCCCAACCCCCCACCCCTCGGCAGGTGGTGGTAGTGGTGGGAAATCCTCCTTCCCCATGTTCCTGATAGACCCGAGTGATGGTAGAGGTGCCAGCCTACGGCGGATGGCCACAGGCTGGTGGATCAGGCACACAGGGTCGAGGGTGAGTGAGCGATGGTGAATCACCGCAACCCTGACGAGGACGTCAGCGTTGGTGAGGGACGCAGGTTGGATATACGCTGGCGCTCACGATGTACTGACGAAGGGCATCGTGACGAAGGGCGGGGAGGCACTGGTATATGGCGCGCCTAATTAGAGGATCGAAGAGGCCATAGAGGAGTCATAGGATGATAATGATCTGAACACAGACTTCACGGCGGCCATAACGCATTTAATCACGGACTGATTGCACGTGAAATGCGCACATAGTGAATATATGAGGAATTAAGACACTGCTTCCATAATTTTCCTATAAAGGAATCCCAGGGCTTTGGTTGTTAACCGTACAGGTATCTCTTGTCGCTAGTGTTTAAAGCTCGCATACCCTCAGGCAGATCTCCTTCTCATTAATAGCAACACAGTACTGCTCTTCATCGTCCTTTGCAGGCGACATAACATTTAGCATTGCAGTCTCGTCCACTGTGGACGCTGTAGATATGCAAACAAATGCCAATGAAGTATTTCCAGAGGGCACCCAAAAATGTTGTGGTCACTGGGGAAAGATTTCTTCAATTAGCCAAACCCAGAGACCTCGGCGTCTTGATGAGCGACCCACACTTTTGAGGAATGCAACGAGGATTATGGATTGGTTACTGAGAAATATTTAACCAAGGAAGTAATTCCGGTGGTGACAGTAGTCAGAACTTCGAACGCTACCACACAGGGCCGGAGATGTTGCTGAACCAGAAATCATGTCGATGTCTTTCTCTGCCGACATGGACTCGGTAAAGCTTAGGAAATATTAGGAGGGTTAATACCTCCCACACTGTAGCCATTATGGGCCCTAGTTAACACCTTCCACACGAGGGAAACATCATGATATAAACATGGATAGCACTGGAACGTCTTGACCTCTTTCTCCATACGAAACTGATCTTTTGCTGGAACAACAGACTCGTAGGAATTTGCATATCAGAACCATGGTAGGGATGTGGTTGGCAACATCAGGGGAGATGGCATCTGGGGTGCACGTCTTTTTAACCTTCCGTCAGCAAATGATTAAACCATTCGTGAAACTGGTTTTTTAGCGAAAATCAAGGTGCCTTGTGATGCATAAGCCTTTACCAGGGAAGGTGGCTGGCAGACCGAAATACGGGGGTCGAAGACAGCCCCTAGAAATGACCTAAGGTCATGCGCGAGGTTAGGGATAGTGATGTGGTAGCACAGTAATGAGAGTGAGGGTCGGCGTGAGTGTGTTGAATGCTTTGGTGTTGGGTGCGAAAGAGGCGGCACTTGTGCGCCCGTCCGTCTGAGCGTGAGAGGAGATAATTGGCAAAATTCTAGGAGAGAGGAAGGTTAGGCCATCTGTAGACGTGGGGGCGTGTGGGGTATGTGTGAGCATGTGAGGAGTGGGGTAGGTGTAGGTGCTATGTGTGTGTGGCTGTAAGGCGTGGGCAGTGCCTTCATGTGGGGTCATTCTCCCACTCCTGGAAGGATGAACGGCTGCTTGGGCTTACAGGCGTGTATAGCTGAATGGTCGCAGAGGAGAGTTTGTTGAAGTATGAGGCCGTATGGTGGGCAGAAGAGTGCGTATGTGTTGGCGTGTTTTGGCTCAGTGTATCTAATTACCTCTTTGTACTGTTACGTAGAGGGAGTTCTACAGTCGTGAGGCCCCATCTCGTAAACTTTTTCTACCATCGTCCAACTATATATAAGCTTCTAAATGCTGTCCGCATTCACAGTCACATAGCACAGTTTATTCCATGCATCCAGCACCAGTTTTATACTATATAGGTACTTCTTTTCTAACAAATTTATTGATAAAATTCTGGTTTTACTTCCCTGCATCTTTCGAAGAACTTTCTTTGTACAAGTCGTCAAGCTGGTATAAAAACTTAAAGGATGTTGTCAGGTCAACCTTCACTCTTCTTTCATCCATGGTGGACAAATTTAAGTCCTTTAACCTTTTCTTATACCTCTCTTCTCTTAATTCTGATACCAACTTTCTTGCCCATCCCTTGGCGCTTCTGGTAGTGTATTGTACCTCTTTACATGCGGCGACCAAACTCCAGAAGCATACTCTAATTTTAGCCTGTGTAGGATGTGAACAGCTTACTGAACATTTCCTAATCCATGTACTCGAAGGCTGTCTTAATGTTTGCCAGAGGGCAGATTGTCTCCTTTACTATTCCCCTGAGGTGGGGCTCAGGCGACAGGCAAGGGACGATATCAGCTCCCAAGTCTAGACCTCTTACACACACATTCCTACGGTTTATTTCGTGCCCTTCTTCATCCTCATTACATTTACTCGGGTTGAATTTCGCCAGCTTTGTATCAGAACAACTTTGGAGTTTGTCTAGGTCCCTTTGTGCAATCATGGAATCCTCGCTTTTCATTTTGCTTACGAACTAGGCATCCTTTGCAAGCATAATGAGGTTGGAGTTTTGTCTCTCTGGCACGTCATTCACGTAAATCAAGAAGAGCAATGGTCCCGAAAGAGAACCCTACAGTATGCCAATGGTGTCCTCAACTCATTTCGAAAAGGCTCCTCTGATGTACTTTCTTTATTCCCTTTCACTAAGATAACTGTCCATATACGGAACCTACCGCCTGTTTCCGCCAGGAGGGCCGTCTTCTTTGCCAACCTCCTATGTGGTATACTGTCAAATACTTTCTGGCAGATCAGATAGCCCACTGAGCCTCATCTTATCTAAACCGATCTGTCAGTTTACTTATGATGAATTTAGGGAAAGGTTTTAGATATTCCTCTTCTTAGTCTACGATATTCTTTCCGAAGTTTTTCAGTTCCTCCTTTCTTTACCTGGGACATTGGCTCCTTTCGAACACTTGGGATCAGCGTGTATCTTCTTCACAGCACATCGCTAACCTCCATCACTTATTTGACATCTTTTATTAAAACACTCCCTCTTTCTTACACTACCCACCGCTATAGTTGTTAAAGGGTACCCATGTTACTGCTTCCATGTAAATTTGACGGAAACATTCACCGCAGTGCCCAGTTTCCCCATCCCAATTCATGATGCCATAGGAATTATTGAGTTCTGTATGATTCCTACGATTATATCCCCATTACGAGTCGCATTTCATCGCTGGTATTTTTTTACGTCCTCATTAACTACATAATTAAACTAAAGCATTACATGAGCACTTTTACCAGCTGGTGTATCACGTACTATCACTACCCATGCTACTGTGTGCCAGACTTAGATCTAAAGATGATATTGTGTCACTCCCGATGGTCGTAGCCTACTCAGTGACATGATGGTTTAGAGAATTTTCCTGTGTGCACTTCTCTTTCCGTGAGATTTTGTTTCCCCTCCACTCATTCTCTTTATGATTGTAGTGTCTCATTATTAGTACTTTCCCATCTCTAACACATGTGTATTTTATTGTTCCATGCTTCATACGCCATCCTGATTGTTCCCTCGTTGTTGTTATTGTATAGTTGTTCTGGTTCATTACATTTCTTTGGAGGATTATATATTATCAACGCCACAGTGTGCTTCTTTCCTGCTATTACTCTTTCCATTATGCATAGCTTGATTGGGTTCACTACCGGTATATCCAGAAATTTACAGCTGTCTCTTCTGAGGAGAGCAAATCTTTTTTGTTTCTCTTTTTCCCTCCATGTTATCCTTTACTGCTCTGGATAAAACATTTTTTTTTTTCCCCACAGCTCCAACAGTATTATATACATTTACACTAATTGGAATCCGGAATTCCGACTCTTTACCATTTACTGCCAGTCCATGCGCTGTCAGTCTGACATTTTCATCACTTGACATTCTGAACTCACTGCAGTAATGGCGGGGCTGTTCCGCCCTCTTGCCTCATTTGGTGTCTCCCGTTTTTTTGCCTTCTGGCTGTATTCCTTGCTTCTCTCCCTCACTTCCCTTGGCCTATCGCCCCTTATGAATGCCCTACTGAAATCCATCTTGTTTCTGAGTTTCCTGATGTACCAGAGTACCTCCTGGCTAGATGAGTCCAAATCGAACGTAACCATAAGTGGTCATCCTCCTGAGTCTTGATTATAACCACCATTGCACCTTTCTTTTGTAACAGAAAGGATACAGCATTGATAGCATTAATATATTCTTTTAATCAAATTTCTATTCCTTTCTCCACCCTTTTCCTCCTTGTCTGGAATATAATCTTCCAATTCAAAAATTGTCATTGATTTATGCATATCTGTCTTTATCATCCTCCAGCCTTCCTAATCTTTAATATTGTTGCTGCCCGGTATAGACTGTCCCTATTTGCTGGCAGGCGCTGGTCTTGTGTGCTCTGAACTTTCTAAACCTTTCATAAACAGGATCATAGATTTTCCTGTTGTTCAGTCTCTGTATGATATTCTCTTTATAGCTTTTCCTGAATCCCTGTGTAACGCTTTTCCACTTTTCCCAGGTCTTTGTTCCATTGCACCGGTCTTTAGCGTTCTCAGTCTGTTGAATGACCTCAGAAATTGCTTCTGATCTCCCCTCCCCGTCCCCTTCTGCGCCCACTGTTATCAATAATTTCTGTATTATGTGTTCTGAGCATTTCCTTTTGCCAGTTAATCTCTAGGACCTCCAGAAAAGACCCTTCTAAACTATTTTCTCTTTTCATTTTTTTTTCTCACTTTCTTTCCTCTGGCTTACATACCTTCTGAATCGCCTGAACTGGTTTGATTCGTCGTTCATGCTAGGTGACTATGTTTTTCGAATTTTCTTTGCTTTCCTTTCCTTTTCTTTTACTGTTATTAAGGGGACTGCATCTTTCTTGGTAGTGTTAAGGCCAGACCTTGGACCTTGGGTCTGTGTGGTCATTGTATGTGTGTAACTCATGTAACTCTTCTAGCTGATCTCAAGTACTTTCCGCATGCTTTTGGTCTCAGTTCCTTGATCATTCATCCTTCCGTTTATTTTCTCCCCATCCTTTAAAGGGCCCACTTGGTCCTCATCCTCCAGCCTCCTTCTGAAGGATCGAGTCACATCTATTTGGTCATGATACTTTCTTCTCTTTGAATTCCCTTCTGTTTAAACCAGATAGAAAGATTCTTGCTTAGTCTGTCTTTGTATATGTGCTTGACGACAGGCTTTGCCTACTCGGTTTAGACCGGCTGGTCTAATTTCCTTGGCTTGTGAGCCTCTTTTCGCCTAGTTTATGCAGTGCTAAAGGTCCTTATATGCGCCTGCAGTTGTCTAGGGATAATGATGTTTAGCTCATTGGCTTCGAATTTGAATAAACACTTTATTTTTAATTGATTTATTTTTGCTCTCCTCAGTATCAGTTATCTTGCAGATTTCTTTACGCATTTTATGTCAGTAGCTCACATTATCAAGTTGATTATTGTTTACATAAACAATTATTTCAAGTTTAAGTTAGATATTTTTGGCAGCACCTCTGACGATTCAGATTGAATTTTCTGGTTATTCCATTTCCACTCATCCTGCACTCCCTCAGGGGCCGCACCATGATCAAATCCCTGCTCTTATGTGTGCGAGAAGCCTGCACAGATTTAGTGGCTCTGAATCTTGGTATAAAAGTTGCCTTTCCTGGCTGACTAGTTGGTCCTCGTGTGTGTGTGTGTCCCCTATAATTAAGTCTCTCCACCTGTGTGTTCAAAAGGCCTGCACAGCCGTAGTGCCTTTGAATCATTGCATAAAAGGCTGCTTTTCGTAGTTGCCTCGGTGTTCCTGTGTGTGAATGACATGTATGCGAACAGCACGTTTGGCAGAGTGCTTGGATGTCAAAGTATGGAGGAATACGTCTCGGCAGCGCACGGCGCCAACCCTCCGGAGACTCCAGGCTCCGCCGGGCGTGCTGCCTCCGGACTCCTCCCCTTCCCAAGTGTCTCTCAAGTATCTCTACCTTGACCATGACTCACGTGGGCGCCCCCACGGATCTCCTCCGCCTAGGATTACCTCTTCCTGAGACAGCCTCATGAGCAGAGGCTGCCTCAGGGAACGGTGCCCCGTGCCCGTAATGCGGCAGGTGTGGCGCGCCCCCGAACCAATGCAGGTCAGAGCCTCGCGCTGGTCTCATGATGGGGCAGTCGGTCGTCACACACGAAGTCGTGCCAGCGTTCGCCGTGACTCAGGGCAGACCTCCGGTGCTGGGGGAGGAGTTATGTCGCCCCTTCAGGTCGTCCATCAGCCTCCCATTGTCTGGCAGTCACATTGCAAAGACCTTAAGCAACACACTCGAATATTTCTCCCATTGCGCTGGTGTCCGCGGCTTCGAGATCTCTGGTGGAACCAGTCCACACAACATCGTTAGTCAGACCCAATTGTCTTGATCTCAGATTCTGAGTCACGGCTGTTATGAGCAACGCTCTCACGCACTTATCATTAGCTTACGCAGACTAACGCTCCCACGTACTCATCATAAGGTTATGCAGACTAAACGGTATTGTAAAACAATCTTCAGAAGCTCTGAATCTGGCTTCATCCTAAGAACCCTCTACATTGCTGGTAGAATCCAAATTTGTTGACAGCAACTGTCAGTAAACAGAGACAGAATATTTGGATTGTGAATTTGAATGGAGAGAATTCGAAAGAACTGGAGTGATTTAGATACGTAGGAGTGGACGTGGCAGCGAATGGAACCACGGGAGCTTAAGTGAGCCACAGGGTGGGTGAAGGGGGTCTTTGATGATAGCACCTGATTGACCATCAGGACGATGTTCGCAGAACTGTGAATACAGACGTGCGGTACGATAGCCTAGGCCACATGTGAGTCAATGGAATCATGTATATCGACCTTTGGATACCTACAGCACATACCTTGTGTGACCGTGCAAAAGTTGTTTGATGAAATTTGCAATCGTATGCAGAGTGTTGGCAAGATATGGATCATCTGTATAATTGTCTCATTTCTAATAGTTACACGATTGTGTAAAGCCAGCATGACAGTTGTGGGTTAGGTTAGTGTAGGTGGCCGATAGAAACACATGTCTGATCTGTAACCGGAAGACGTGTCAGAAATTGTGAATGACAATAATCTAATGATCAGAGCTAGTTAAGACAAGTTCAGCTGGCAGGCACCGTTCAGGAATTGATGGTTTTAGAACGTGATAGCCGTGATTTTCTAGTCTTGCATAACAATGATACTTTATTCAGTAGTGATGGACATGTTTTCTGCAAGATGGTTTGAAGCTGAAGATCGACTTTGTACGCTGGAGGACTGTGGGTCAGGTGTTTCGAAGCAAGAAGGAAAGAGGGGGGGGGGTTATGTGGTGGGTCTCCCTGCCCAAGAGGTTTTCGCTTGTGGGACGTAAAATGTTCCTGCAGCATGATTGTGATTTGTTGTTCCCGTTGTTGGGTTCTGGTGGTACAGGAACATGTTTAATTTGTTGATATTGTAGAGACAAGAAATGTATTTTTGATGACTTTATCTAGATTTAGATTCACAGATTATAGATGTTCAGGTTGTGAGCAAGAAAAGACACATTTTTGATTAACGGTCGCAATTCCCTCGATGAAATAACCCAGTATCATTCATCAGGGCACTGCTGGTGGCTCGACCTCAGCCCATTCCTGCGACGCCCACTTTGTGGAGTTACCAACAGATCTTGCATCAGTGTCCATAAAACGCTGGCACACCAGACCTCTCCAAGTTGATAACATAAATAATGCACTTACCATCATGCGTAACAATGCACTACCTATATATATTGACGAATCCTTTCGGGAAAACAGTAAGGCCGGCGCTGTCTATGCTGTTTGCAGCAATAACAAACTTATTTACTCTCAGCAAGCACAACCTAGCCCCTGATCCAGCTCTACCCACCGTGAACTCTACAGTATTCTCATAGCAATGAGATGTCTTGTCCAGTTTCCGCGTACATGCTGTAATCCTCCCTGACTCCAGACCAGCTCTTGCAACAATCACCGGAAGGAGTGATCTGCAGGAAACTGTTCCATTAATCATTCACTCCCTGCTTATAGAAGCCGATGACAGTGGCCTACGCAGCCATTTCCTATGGATACTTTTGCACGTCAGACATAAGCGTTATGACCATGTAAAAAATCTCGCTAAACATGCCTGTTTGCTCTCACGCCCCTACACCAGACTTGGTCTGACCAAAGCCCTAATCCGCGCTAACCAAACCGCAATTGCCTGCGAGGAAGAAGACTCATAAAGAGACTATGAAAGACCAAGTATCTGTAGTGTTGTGTACTATGATCATTTTAGGCTAAAAGAAACATCATTATCGAAGGCGTCGAACCCATACTAGCTATGTGATATTGCATCTGCCAGAATACGCCTAGCATACAGGTACGTACTTATGGCAAGTTGCGAGACAACCAGGATCCCGAACATTCCAAATGCCAACTCTGTTATGCACCTGATGAACATAAACCAGGACATTATGTGATCGAATGTCCCAAAATCACTTATTTTGGATCTCAAGACTTACTGATTCGACGGCTTTGTGATCACTTTACAGATGGTAATATCCTAGAAGACTTTCTGACACTATATGCAAAATTCGCCCTGCCCTGAGCTATGTAAACACCTGCATAATCATGCTCAGTACAAGCACGTTCTATAACTATAATGTCCAGTGTGTAATGTACCTTGACCCTCGTTGCATTTCTGTGAATGTTAACTACTTGCCCAGTGCCAGTATATTCTGTAACTGTATGCCCGACATGTAATGTACCTTTGATCTCTCTTACTGTTATCAACGTTAATGAGTTAATTACTGTGCTTTTCACTGTCTCCTGTTCCAAATACACACCTCATTGTATATGTAATTTATTTATGTAAACACTCTAGTTCGAATGTTCACAAAATGTTCTGTATATATATGACATATTTTAAACTTGCTTTGTATCACACAGATACTGGTACCTATGTTGCTGTCAGCTGTAACTGTATATCATGTATCTGAAGTATCCTAGCCCTCCCTCCCTTCCCGTCTGATGGGAGGGGGACCCTTGGGTCCGTAGGCCCCACTCAGTCCCACCTGCCACCCTCCTGTGTCAATGTATTGTACCAACTGTACGCTCTATACTGGCCTCCACCTACTCCTAGATGTGTGCCCTTCACCCATACTCTCACTGAAATGCTTTGTCTCTGTAAATCCAGACAGTAGATATTTTAAACCAAAAACTGGAAAGGCAAATCCCCATTGGTGGACCACAACACGTGGTGGTAACGAAGTGGCCCCTGGGCACCGCTCCGGACGGTAATGCGATAGATCAGGTCTGTGTAGACCAGCAAGCGTCTAGTGTGTTAAATTAAGAGTGGTGACGCTGTGACTGTCCCACACGTTTTTCATAGTTTAGTGCTGGACGGTCATGGAGTGTTACGTTGACCTTAGAGACTTGTCACTGTCGAGGCTCGAGGATTTGGTGGTGTATTTACTACTTTCTGATGTTTACAGCAAAGGGAACTTGGGTGTTAATTAAAAGATCTGACTTCAGTGGAATATCCTGCAAGGGGTCTTCGACAAATTCAGGTAGCCTTTCTGTGACAGAGCATGACTGGAGTGGATCCATCTTCATACTAGCACGACCAATGAGGTGTTCAAGACCAGAGGCGGGATTACAGACACCCGTGTTGCCAGCACTTGTCACGCCTGGTTGACGCTCCTCACGGGACTTTCCGTAACCGGGGTGCAAGGAAAAAAGAAAACGGGAATGATTGCTGGGGCATTACCTCCTCAAGACTTCGAGTGGATTGCAATGATTGGTCCTCCTGGGTGTTAGTGTTTACAGACGTATTGTAAGGTGTATTGCAGTGGAATCGTTTATTTTCAGAATTAGGACTACGCATTGTGGAGCTTTTAAAGATATTTTTCTTTTGAATAAGATTTTTTTTGAAACCGCGGGCAATTGGATGCCTTAATCAAGGCCATCTCATTTTTAACGATATATATATATATATATATATATATATATATATATATATATATATATATATATTAGTACAGTTAGGTAGAATATTTTCATTCAGACGACATCTAATGATAATTCATTCCAATGTTCTGTAACCCTGAAAATAAAAAAAGACATTTCTTTTCTACAGAGTCGGCAGGGCCAGTGTGCTGGTTATCACTTAATAGGTGGTGTATTAGGGATCGAGGTTGACCTTGTCAGCTCTTTTCTACAGGGGAGGAGGCGTAAGTGACACTGGGAAGAATGAGAGTTGTGCAGCTGTTACCGAGTTGAGGTTTAGGGAGTCCCAAGTGTCTCGAGTCGACGGAGAATATAGAGACGATAGCTGAAAGTCTTGATGTTGATACTGGAGTTTTCTGTCCTTCTTAAGGCGTTGCCACAGAGGCACTTTTTCTAGCGAATATTCTCCCGGGAACTCGTTTTTGGCAACTCACTAGCGGCTGAACAGCGGCGAACTACCATGAAAGCAGAACGCTCAGCTGTCGTCTTGCCGCTCAGTTAAAACATTATGACTCCCATCTTGGATATGGAGGAGACAGTTGCTGTACTAACAGTTTTATTCTTAATCAAGTTTTAAGAGGAATAAAAGCATGAAAGTGGACGTGAGATTGGCTAGGTGGGAGAAATTCATGGAGTAGGGCACCATTTCCTGACCTTCAACGATCAGATGCAAACAAGTACCGTCCCAACCATTCAAATCAACAATTAATACACAGGTTGTTTAGATGATTTTTTTTTTAAAAACTAGTGTGTATTTCCTGAATGTCATGACTATTGAAGTACATCATAGAAATGATACTATTTGACGAATATTATCGCTCTGATTCAATATGATTTTAAACCTCTCTCGACTTGCGGTGTTTGCCGGCGGAAGAAAAACGCGCACAGCCGACTGACAGTTTAGCCCGGAAAGATGTGGCGGAGCATCCTCTTGTGCGACAGAACGAGTGTTTCCCGGACGGAAATCACCGGGAAAAGTGCCTGTGTGACACCGCCTTTAGTTCGTCGTCCACAATGACGCCGAGAAGACTGGTGGAGTAAATGACCACGGGGGGAATGGACTAGGGCGTATTCAGACGGTAGAGCGTGGGACAGGGTTAGAAGCGGGGCTGACGTGCATGACCACGGTCTGAGGACAGTGATGGTGACGTGGTTGACGATGGTCCAACTTCGGAGGTTGTTGAGGGAGTTCTGGGGGGGGGGGGGCGGCATAGCCGGGAGAACTGTTGTCGTCGGCGACGCCAGTGATAGATTCGTCCACGAGTCCTCATCCAGCGGGTGAGTGCATCAGGGCATCGGTCGTATGTGTGTTGGTGATTCTGTATGTGTGTGGCTGTAGGATGAGGGGAGGCTGCGTGTGTGTGTGTGTGTGTGTGTGTGTGTGTGGCTTGTGAGGGGCGGGAGAGGGGGAGGCGGCTGGCCGTATGAACCCAATAAATGTATAAGTACAAGATAAGAACCCCGGCGTATCTTGATGTTGTTGTTACTGGAGACTGTGAGGGGCTCTTAACACTTTTATTGGTGAGGGTTGCGGAGTGGGCGGCGGGCGGCCGGGGACGGGACACACCTGATAAAGGTGATGACGAAGAGGGTACACCCCCCCTGTTTGTGCAAGATACGCCCGCCCGTAATGCCTGCTAAATTAGCGGCTAAAGGAGGTGATGCGTGAGGCTGTGGGGTTGAAGGGGGGAGGGAGGGTACCTGGTCCTGGTTGTGGTAGGGGAGGGAGGGGCTAGACCTGGGCGTAGAGGGGAGGGCGAGGGGCGAGGGGAGGGGGGGGGAGCTGGAGCACAACAGGAAAGAAGTGTCTGTGAGCGGCCGCCCCGGCGCCGGGGTGAGTGTTGCTCCACAGGGACCTGCGGCACGCTCCCCCTCCCCTCCCCCTCCCCTCTCCCCCCTCCCCCTCG
>JAYMFT010157713.1:0-12489 GCA_038088735.1 Panulirus argus | reverse complement strand
TCACTGCCTCCCTGAATACATCCCATTCCTCAGCCACTCCCCTCACTTCACTTGCTTTCACCTTTTGCCATTCTACATATATATAATGAAAAACTTACTCTGGGTTTTGGTCTCTCATTTTCTCTCAAATCCACGAATACTTTTTTGTGTAAAGCACTTAGTGTGTATTGTGAAATCCAGTAATGGCTTCAACCAGTAATTTGATTTTGTATCTGCTTCAGTTTTAAGTGCCTTGGTCAATGAAAGTATTTCTAGGAATAGTGACATGCCACAGAGATTCTAGAGAGCCATTGCAAATCTCAGGAAAAATGAAGATATTCACATTACAAAATCAAATAAGATTAGCCAGTTTGTGATTTTGAATACAGTGCATTAAAGATGGAAACTTCAGGATCTTGTAACTGATAGTGAAACATATGAAATATTAATATCCAATTGCCTTAATGATAAAGTAAAGATCTTCAACCCTAGATTCAACCAATTGTTAAATAAGCACCAGGACATTCTGAAGTCAATAAGGATGGTTAATCCCTCTCTTCCTTATATATATATGGTCTTCCAAATACTCACAAAGATGGATGTCCCCTCAGACCAGTTATCTCATTTGTTAATTTCCCTAATAATGAATTATCTAAATGGTAAACAAAACACGTTAGCAATGTTCAAGGAAAAGTCTCTCCATCGCATGTTATTAATAGCATTGATTTTGTGAACAAAGTTAGGAACATCAGTTTGCCTGATCATAAACTCATCAGCTTTGATATGAATGCCCTTTTTACTAAAGTCCCCATTGATGAAACCATCACATATATAAGGAGGAAATTGTCTGATCTCAGTCTTGGCTTGCCCCTGCCCATTAAAATTTTCATTGACTTAGTAGAGAGCTTTTTGTTCCCAATAATGTTTTTCAGGTTGATAATGGTAATTTTTATAGACAGATTTGGTCTTGCCATGGGAAATCCACTTAGTCCTATTCTTAGCAACTTATTTATGGAATACTTCAAATCTGAAATTCTAACTTCAATCAATAATCATCCAAAATTCTGGTTTAGCTATGTTGATGATGTGTGGTCCCTGTGGCCATCTTCCCAAGTTTGTGATATTTTCTTTAATGAATTGAATAATATCCACAGTACCATCTTATTCAAGATTTTATGGGAAAAAGAAGGCAAAGTGCTATTTCTTGATGTGTTGATAACTAAGGAATTTGATCATTGTCCTTTATGATCTACGGGAAGCCTACCAACTCTGAGAGCTATATTTATTATTTTTCAGTATATGATTCTTAAATAAAAATGTCTGTAGTTATGTCTGTGTTTGTAAGAGCACCATGGATATGTGATCCCATAGGCTTGTTAGACAAAAGTAGTGATATAAAATGTATCTTTAGGCAGTTATGTTATCCCAATTGGTTTGTGAACAAAGCTTACTGGAAAGCTAGGAACACATTTTATGCATCCAGTAACAAAAATGTGACTGATGATAGGTCTAAATGTTTAACTTTGCACTATTCTCCCAACTTAGCTAATCTGAGACATGTACTAAAAAACCGTGCTTGTAATGTTGCTTTCCAGTACAATAACACTGTGAGTAAGAACTTAATAAAAAGTAGGCCAAATCATTCAACGATTGGGAGTTTTTATGCAGTCAAATGTAAGGCATGTAAAGATATATACATTGGCCATACTGGGAAAACTGTAACAGAGAGATGTTACTGGCATAAGCAATCAATACACAGGGATGACGGCAAAAATGTGATCACTAAACACTGTCATGAAAATGACCTCCCGGTAGACCTTAAAAACCCAGTTAATCTATATCCTGGTGATTATGCCACCCATAACGTCATTGAATCTGATTTAATTGCTAATACTAAGAACTTTAATTTGTCCCCAGGCAACTTTAAAGCCCATCCTATCTTTAAGCAAATCATGAGAGAATTGACAAAAAACGAAAATATAAAAAAAGTGATCCTGGACACACCTAGTTCCTCAGGTCAACCCCCTCCTCGAAACTCCCCTTAATTACTCTCCCTTTCAACAGTTACTGTCTGTCCGGCCAGTGTGTTGTCTATGAAGATAGAGAGTAGACGGTGCTTCTGGTGTGATGTTGAGATTTGAATAACTTTATTAAGATTTGGCACCTGATGAGGTGTATTGTCTCCACGAAACATGTTGTGCCACACAAGTCTCCTTTCTAAGCTCACCTACTCTCACCACTCTCTTTTCACCGACATTCTCTCTTCTTTTTTGAAAACCTCTTCACATCTTCACCTTCACATCCACAAGATAGTGATCAGACATCCCATCAGCTGCTGTTTTCAGTACATTTACATCCAAAAGTCTCTCTTTTACGCACCTATCAATTAATACATAATCAAATAATGCCCATTGACCATCTCTCCTACTCACATACGTGTGCTTGTGGATACCTCTCTTTTTAAACCAGGTATTCCCAATCAGTTTTTTTTTTCACCCATCACCAATACCTGGTCTTGTGCACCAAAACTACTGACACACCCATTCAGCTGCTCCCAAAACACTTGCCTCTCAAAATCTTTCTTCTCATGATCAGGTGCATAAGCACCAATAATCACCCATCTCTCACCATCCACTTTCAGTTTTACCCACATCAGTCTGGGATTTACTTCCTTACTTTCTATCACACACTCCCACAACTCTCACTTCAAGAGTTATGCTACTCCTTCCTTAGCTCTTGTCCTCTCACAAACTCCTGACTTCACTCCCAAGACATTTCCAAACCATTCTTCCCCTTTACCCTTGAGCTTCATATCACTCAGAGCCAGAACATCCAGGTTTCTTTCCTCAAACACAATACCTATCTCTCCTTTCTTCTCATCTTAGTTACTTCCACACACATTCAAACACCCTAATCTGAGCTTTCGAGAAGGATGAGCACTCCCTGCTTGACTCCTTCTTCTATTTCCCGTTTTAGAAATTGAAATACAAAAAGGGGAGGGTTTCTAGCCCCTTTAGTCGCCTTCTACGACATGTGGTGGAATACGTGGGAAATATTCTTTCTCCCCAATCCCCAGGGATATATGTATATGTACATACTTCCCACATATTCCCTACTTGTCGTAGAAGGCGAATAAATGGGGTAGGAGTGGGGGGGCTGGAAATCCTCACCTTTTTGTAGTTTTCCATAAGAAGGAACAGAGAAGGGGGGTCAAGTGAGGATTTTCCCTCTAAGGCTTATTCATTTGTTCTTGATGCTACCTCGCTAACACAGAAACTGGCGAATATGTATGAAAAAGTAAATATATATTTATACTTGATCACTGTTTTCTGCGTTAAAGAGGTTAGTACCAGGAACAGTTGAAGAAAGGCCACATCAGTTCACATCCATTCTCTAGCTGTCACATATAATGTGCTGAAACTACAGCTCCCTATCCTCAACTAGGCCCCGCAGACCTTTCCATGGTTTACCCCGGATGCTTCACATGCCTTGGTTCAGTCCATTGACACCACATTCTTCCAATTCACTCTATCCGCATGCATGCCTTTCATCATCTTGCTTGTTCAGGCCCTGATTGCTCAAAATCTTATTCACGCCATCCTTCCATCTCCAATTTGGTCTCCCTGTTCTCCATCCTCTTCCCACTTCTGACACTATATCCTCTTTTTCAACCTTTCCTCACTCATTCTCTCCAATGTCCAAACCTTTTCAGCACACCCTCTTCTTCTTTCTCAACCATGCTCTTTTTATTACCACACATCTCTCTCACCCTCTCATTACTTACTCAATCAAACCAAATTACACCACATACTGTCCTCAAACATTGCATTTCCAGTACATCCACCCTCCTTTGCACAGCCTTATCTGTAGCACATGCCTTACATCCATATGATATTGTTAGGACCACTATACCTTCAATCATACCCATTTTTGCCCTCCCAGATAACATTTTTCTCTTTTCACACATTCTTCAGTGCTCCCATAATCTTTATGTCTTCACCAACCCTATGACTCATTTCTGCTACCATGGTTCCATTCACTGCCATATCCACTCCTAGGTATCTAAAACTAAAACACTTAACTTCCTCCACTTTTTCTCCATTTAGACTCATGCCAGCTAACCTGTCCCTCAACCCTACTAAACCCAATAACCTTGCAAATATTCACATTTACTCTCAACTTCCTCATTTCACATGCTTCCAAACTCAGTCACCAAGTTCTGCAGTTTGTCACTCAAATCTGCCACCAGTTCTGTATCATTGTGGTGTCTCCCCGTCTCAGGTTAGGATATGGACCAGTGTGGTAGGTGGCTGAGGCAGGAGATGGGCCTCAATACTCCTCATGTAAATTGTGCAACACACCCTTTGCCAACAATGTTCAATATTACTACCTTGAATGTCCCACGGTTACAGACCTGTTACCACAAGGACAGTCCTTAATAGATGTATGTGAGTACTTGCTAAGGGACAATCACTTAGACTTAATTCTTTTGAGACACCCCCACTTTGGTGAGTGTTAAGTGTATGGTGTAATAGATGGCATGTTCTGTGAGTCACAAGTCACTTGAATATAGACAACTTTTCATGTACTAAGTCTGTCACTCCTTGAGTGTTATGAATTGATAAAACAAAACAAAACAGCTAATAATTGATTTAGAACTGTTCTTTCTCTTCTCTTCCTACTCGCACAGATGTCTTAAACTCTTGATAAAAACTTCTCGCTTCTTTTAGCAGTGTTTTTTCCACACTAGAGATTCCTAAGACCTTCCATGAATAATCTCTATCAATCATATCATATATTTTTTCAGGATCCATAAATGCCACATACAAAATCAATGTTTCTCTTAAGTATTTTTCACACACATTCTTTTCAAGCAATCACCTGATCCATACATTCTCTACCACTTCTGAAACCACAGTGCTCCTCCCCAATCTGATGCTCTGCATATGCCTTCACCCTGTCATTCATTATCATATCATACAACTTACCAGGTACATTCAGCAAACTTATACCTCTGTAGTTTGGACACTTTTTATTTCAGTTGCCTTTATACATTGTCACTATACATGCATTCCATGAGTATACATTGTCACTATACATGCATTCCATGAGTCTTACCAGCTAATTTACAACACAGTCACCCCATTCTTTGTAAATTCAACTGCAATAATATGCACTCCTGCTGCCTTGCCACATTTCATCATATGTATGGTTTTCACCAACTTCACCCTTCACTAAACCACCCCATGACTCTCTCACTTCGCATACCATCCCGATCCAAACACCCTACATCTACCATCCATTATCAAACACTTTCAACAGTCCTTCAAACTACTCACTTCATCTCCTGTCTTCATTACTACCTGTTCCCCCTTCCCCTTTTGTCTGCTTCACCAATGTTCTTATTTCTCCTTTTTTTGCATATTATTAATTTCCTTCCAAAACATCTTATTCACCCTAAAGTTTTGTGGTGAATGCTCACCTCAGGTCATTTGTCCACTTTTTCAACCCCACAAACATCCAGAGCCCAAGGGTCTTCAGCACTTAGCCATCTACCAACAGAAACAACATGGGCTGCATATTAGAGAAGTTCAAGAGTGCACAGGACAAGTACCTACAAAATATACCAGACCAACCAGGCTGTGAAGTCTATACAAGCCTGAAGGCTGCGGTTTCCAAAAGCCAATGACCTAATCCAGCGGCCTGGGCCCAGCCCAGGCTGTGTGGATGAAGACTCTGGAAGACTTCACGAGGTACCATGAGGATCCGAAATCCCTCCACATGTCTCTTTATAATAAGAATCCCCCATTATCAGTACTTTAACATCTATAAGAAGTGAGTGTTTCACTGCTTCACATACCATTTTGATTGTTCCTTAATTGTTATCATTGGATATTTGTTCTGGTTCGTTGCAGTTCTTTTAAGAATTTTATACTAATAACACCACCATGCTTTTCTTCCCTACTGTTACTGTTCCTATTATCTGTTGTCAAATGGGCCATCATCTATTATTTCTTGAAACTTCAGGCTCTCTTTTATAAGAGGGCTAATCCTCCCCTCCTTTACCTTCTCTTTCCTTTCTTGCTGTCACTACTCTCTGGGTAGAACAGGTGAGAGCTTATCTCTTTGGTAAACTAAGTTTCCAAGACTCCAATAATATCAGTTGTACTTTCCTTCACATAATCCCTGAATTCTAGTTCTTTACCACCAACTATTAAACTATCAACACTCTTCATTACCATTTCCAAACCCTTGCTTTCTCTGCAGTTCTGTAACGGTTGTTCCATCCTTTTGCCATATTTGGAGTCTCATGTTTTTTGTCTTCTGATTGAACTCTTTGCTGTTCTCCCTCTCTTCCATTGATCTATCACACGAAATGAATATCCCACTGAAATCCACCATGCCTTTAAGATTCTAGGCTTTTCTAAGTACTTCCTGGCTTAATGACTCCAAGTTAAATATAACGATAACTGGTTGTCTTCTGATGTCTTGGTTATAATCTCTTATTCTTCTTTTCTTTATCACAGGAGTTGATTTTGGCAGTCCCATAGTCTCCAGCAATCTTTTGATATGCATTTCCTGCTTTTCCCTTTCTTCCTTATATAGTGTATGATCCTCTAGTCCAAAAATTATCAATGATTTTTGTCTACCAACCTCCTGTTTTACTCATATTTCTAATTGTGGTTGCCACCCACTTTTCAGCTAGAGCCCTCATTGTGGTAGTGTCAACTTCTGTGTCTCTATACTTTCTCTTTTGGCTTGCAGACACTAGTCATTTGTTCTCTGTACTTTTCTGAACCTTCCATCAACTAGCCCTTATACTCCCTTGCTTCTCTGACAATGGATATTATTCTTTCTGCCTCTTCACTCAAACTCCTGTGTACCTCTGTTTGTGTCACTCCTGGTCTGTGTTCCTCTTCCTCACTCTTTACACTCTGTTGAGAGGTGAGTACAGTGCACTAGCCCTGCTACCATGGCAAAACCTTATCACAGTTATTTGTAGGTAGGTACTCCTAAGAGTCACTGCCATATTAAATGTTACCCTAAATGGCCTTCCTTCCATGGTGTCTTGCCTTTATTTCCCAATTCTCGTAACTTCTTTAATTTCTCCACTTTCTTCTGTTTAATTCATCACATGAAGTACTTCCTGAATCTTTTGCCCTTCTGTTGCTCTTCTTAGCTTCTTGTTTGGCAGATGATCATACTCCAACCCAAAGACCATTACTGACTTACACCTATTTACCTCCCTATGCAAGACTTCCCATATCTGCACAGTGGTCTGTATTTCTATCTCCTGCAGTTATGCTATGTCCTCTTCTTAATCTCTTACCTTATCAAAAATTTGTATTTTCATCAGTGACTGCTGTCCTGGACAATATTTGCCTTTTAGCTCTTTCATATAATGTACCACATGGTTCCTTAATGGACTTATTTCTGACTGCATATACTGCCTCCTCAATAGCCTTGCACAGACTTTCATTTTGCTCTTAGGTTTGTGGTCTTTATTTGTTTCAACTTCTACTGAGCAGTCATTTTTCACTCTGAAATCTTGTTTTGTTTTTTGTCTGTCATTTTCTACTTGTGTGCTCTTACTGAGTTTTTGAATCTTACTGTCATGCTCTGCCATTGTTCTGGTCAAATTGTCTACCTCAGCCTCTCTCTGGTATTTCTTACTATCCCTAGCACTGATCTCCAGCTTCTTCAGTTTGCCTTCTAGATCCCCCTCTCATACCTTATTGCACTTTTCATGGTCCCAGAATAAGTTTCCCCAGCTTCTTTACCCTGTCTTCCAAGTGGTACATTTATAGAAGCTTTTTCACTCCCACGTCATCCATAAGGTGTGAGTTATTATCTGTTTGGTATCCCATGGCAGGGCTGGCTGGCCTTCCTTTCCTTTTTGGGGCCCTAAACTGAGTCTCTTTTGGGGTTCTGGTGGTGAGTCTCTCTTAGGGGCTCCTTCAGCCTTCAAATTTGCCCCTACATCATGAGCTCTAAGAAGCCCCCTGGACATGTCTCCCAGAAGAATTGAAAATTTACAGTGAGACAACATTTTGTGCTTTTTCTAGGCTGCCACATAACATTCTGGACTAGGGGGACCCCTTAGTGGTCAGGTCCCTTCACTCTGAATGTATAGAGCACAGAGGAAGGGCTGGCCCTGCCCCATGACACCCTTGGTATCATCAATCTCCCATGGGAATTGATCAAAATCAAAGTCTTCTTTTGCAGTCTTATTTACCTTTTAGTTTTTAACCCTCCTATCTTCTTCTGTTGCTTAAATTTCCCTTAAATGTAGTGGGACACTCTGCCTTTGAGGTTATAGAAACAGGCTTATCCTAGTTAAGCCTGTTACACCAGTTCTGGATTAGGGAACCTTATTTGCCTGGTTCATGCCATGCTGCTGTCCTTACTGTGCCCCAAAAATGTTTGGAGTGGTGGTTTATTTTACTAATTCTTCAAAATTATTTAAATATATAAAAGTATGCCTCTGCCAGCTGTTTGTTAGGAGAAAGAGAGAGAGAGAGAGAGAGAATTTGCCATTTAGTTTTAATCTGATCTATTCCTCTTCCTTTTATTTTCAGTCTGTTTCACAAAGCCATAAAATCCTGCCTTGTGTCCCAGCATTCTGACCTGTTTGAAGTAGTATTAGTCAGTGTGTGACTTGTGGTTAGTTAAGAAGGAATTATATGGTGAGTTTCCTAACTAGCAAAAATGGAAGCTGATGCTCATTGGCATCTTCAGGAATCCATTTGCAATGTTGCCTTACTTTAAATCAGATTTGCTTTTTATCTCACAATTGTTAGTTTTGTAAGACCAGTCCAAGGCTCTCTTTCCTCCTACCTGCCAAAAAAACTGTCAGCCATCTGAATCCAATGCAAGCAAAATTCCTGGAGAGCTGCTTGTGTTACCTGAAATCTGCCTACCTGTGTGGGGAAAACCTTGCGTAAGGTAAAATGTGGCCAGGCGACTGGATTGGGTGGTATTGCAGCTGAATTTCTTAAGATCGGGGTTGATTGTGTTGTTGAAGCAGCTGGAGGGAACTACAGAAAGGTCGTGTGTTGCTTGTTTATGGATAGGGGGTCTTGGTTCCTGTGCATTACACACGACAGCTAGAGAATGGATGTAAGTGAATAAGGAATTTCTTTGTTAGTTCTTAGTGCTTACTTGTTAATGTGGGAAACAGCAGACAGATATGGAAATCCTCCCCTCCTGTTTTTCCTTTTCCAAAAGAAGGAACAGAGAAGAGGGCCAAGTAAGGATTTTCCCTCTAAGGCTCAGTCATCTGTTCTTAACGCTAATCCACTAATGCGAGAAATGGCGAATATGTATGAAAAATGAATAAAACTTGCCAAAACAATGCAGCCTTTAGCAAACTTTATGTACTAAAGCATTGTTGTTTTTAATCAGAACAGCCCAGTAGTAATAAACCTTTTTGCTCCTTAAAATGTATATCTTATGCCCCCTGATGAGGCTGCATGTACTCCCTGGGGATCCATGGACCTCATGTTAGGAACCACTGCCATAGGTCATGTAGCATAGTGATGTGAGTGCATGTGTGAGGGGCAATTGTGGTTTTGGTAGTTGCATTGTAGGCATGATGTCCTGAGATATATTAAATTGGTATTTATAAAGTTGTCAGGATGGATGGTGATCAGGACACATCTGTTAGATGTATGGAGTTTAAGACAAGAGTTAGAGGGATGGTTGTTTGGTGCTTTTAAGGTTATTTTAGTGTGTATGTAATTTGTTAGTGTTCTGCTTGTTGGGGTTGGGGAATCAGTGAGTAGAGACTGCTCAGATGTGAGGCAGGGGTTTGATGGATGAGTGTTATGCATTCCCCTCCTTTTCCTCTTTGTCTGCCTTGTCTTATGATTGTGTAGTTGTTGAAAGGTGGAAGGGTGGATCTGGGAGTGAGCTTTTTGGTTTCTTGGATGAGGTCCACGTTCTGTTATCAGGGTTGATTAATTTTTTCTCTGTTTTTGTTTTTGATGCCATTAGCATTGAGTTGGAGAATGTGTTTTATTTTGCTGAGGGTTTTGAGGAGTCTTAGGGTTTGTTTGTGGAAGAGTAATGCTGCACATTTTGTGTTGATTGTTTGGTGTTTTTGCTGGAGATAAGGGGATTCTAGGAGTTATTGTCTGAGTGTTTGTTGTATTTCCAATGATCTGAATATTCTTTTATGGATGACTGAACTGCAGTGGAAGTGTTACCACTAAATGCAGGCTAAGCATCTGATGGATGATTGCTTCTTGGTATTAGTCATTTGACACTATGGGCAGAGGTATACTGGTGGTCCGTTGGTAGATGGGAGGTTATGACAGCCATCAGCTCCTAGTAGTGAAATGTGTGTGTATTTGAAGTATTCAGGCATGACCCATGGTCCTGCATGGTAGCAGGGGACAGCTCGAGACAGCTCCACATGGGAGCAGAGAAAGTGTTTCTATCTTGGAACAAGAAGAGTGGTGCTGTATAGTGGTCTGAAATGGTGAAATCCTGGCCAAGAGTCGGTTGATAATTTATGTTTGACAGTCACCTGGGTATGTATTCGTTCCTGTGTCACTGATACAGTTTCTGTTGGGGTATGAAGGAACAAGTATCTTATCTTTATTTATGCATATGGAGGAAACATGGTGCATTTCTTCTCCATTAGTACATTTTTTAAACATAGATAAATGCCTTTACTCATGCTGGTATTAGCAGTGAATGCCTAGGCTTCACAGGGTGTGAAGAGGCTTTCACCTGGCTTACTAACCTTTTGTAAAATTTTTGATGGCCTCCCTTGACTTACTGCATCTTTTCCATAATGTTTTCCTACATCTCCTTTGGCAGCTTCATGGAATTTCATTTTTATAGCATACACTAGCTCTTGATCTGAGTATACTTCCTGGATATGTTGAACTATTTTTTTTTATCCTTCACTCTAATGTGAAAAGCTGATTGGTGGTTTGTCTTTTATATTACCTGTGGAAGCTGTACCCTGTGAATAATAGCTAGTTAGCATGTTTGAGGAAAGAAACCTGGATGTTCTGGCTCTGAGTGAAACGAAGCTCAAGGGTAAAGGGGAAGAATGGTTTGGAAATGTTTTGGGAGTAAAGTCTGGGGTTGGTGTGAGGACAAGAGCTAAGGAAAGAGTAGCACTACTCCTGAAGCAAGAGCTGCGAGAGTGTGTGAAATAGTATAAGGAAGTTAGTTCTAGATTGAGGTGAAAATGAAAGTGGACGGTAAGAGATGGGTTATCATTAGTGCTTATGCACCTGGCCAACAGAAGACAGATCATGAGAGGCAAGTGATTTGGGAGCAGTTGAGTGAGTGTGTCAGCAGTTTTGATGAAAGAGACCGGATGTCAGTAATGGATAATTTGAATGCATAAGATGTAATATAGCAGTTTGGAGTATAATTGTGGGGCATGGGGAATTCAGTCTTATGAATGGAAATGGTGAACAGTTTATGGAGCTGTGTGTTGAAAAAGGGCTAGGGATTGGGAATACCTGGCTTGAAAAGAGGGTCATACACAAGTATACGTATGTGAGTAGGAGAAATGGTCATCAGGCATTATTGGATTACATGAAAATAGCTAGGTATGTAAAAGAGAGACTTAGAGAGGTATATGTGTTGAGAGAGGCAGCTGGTGGGATGTCTGATCACTACCTTCTGGAGGCGAGGGTGAATATTTGTAAAGGATTTCGGAAAAAAGGACACAAAGGACACAATGTAGTTGAAAAGAGAATGGTGAAAGTAAGTGATTTAGGGAAGGAGACTTGTGTGAAGAAATACCAAGAGATATTAAACGTAGAATTGCATAAGGTGAAAGAAAGTGAAGGAAGACGAGTGGGTGAGAAATGGGAAGTACTTAGTGGGGGAATGCTGGCGTGCGCGAGTGATGCATGTGGTATCCGAAAGGCGGATTAGGAAAAGTAATGAGTGTTGGGTTGAAGACGTAATGTTGATAATGGAAGAGAAAAGAGAGGTGTCTGGGCGATGCTTAGAGAGGAGTGTAAATTGGGGAATGTATAAGAGAAAGAGGCAGGAGGTCAAGAGCAAGAGGTTGAAAAAGAGGGCAAATGAGTTAGGATGAGAGAGTATCAATAACCTCTAGGGACAATAAGATGTTTTGGAAGGAGGTAGATGATTTGAGTGACACAAGCGAACAAATGGGAACATCGTTAAAGGGGGCAAATAGGGAAGTGATAACAGATAGTAATGAAGTGAGGAGGAGATGGAGTGAGTATTTTGAAGGATTGTTTAATGTGTTTGATGACAGAGTGGCAAATGTTGGTTGTTTTGTTCGGGGAGGTAAGCGAAGTGAGAGAGTCATGGAAAGTGGTTTCATGAAGAGAAAAGAGGTGGTTAAAGCCAGAGGTTAGCGTCCCTGACCGTGACGCGTTCACGGGCCGCCCAGGGTCGAGCGCATAGGTTCGAATCTTGGTTGCAGCAGTCGGTCCGCAGTCAACCCAACTGGTCATTCACCCCTAGGGCTTGGTCGATAAAATGGGTACCTGGCTCAGGCTAGGG
>JAYMFT010157702.1:0-12489 GCA_038088735.1 Panulirus argus | reverse complement strand
TGTCGTAAAAGGCGACTAAAAGGGGAGGGAGCGGGAGGCTGGAAATCCTCCCCTCCTGTTTTTACTTTTCCAAAAGAAGGAACAGAGAAGGGGGCCAAGAGAGGATTTTCCCTCTAAGGCTCAGTCCTCTGTCCTTAATGCTACCTCGCTAACGTGGGAAATGGCAAATATGAATGAAGAAGATGTGTATATATGTGTATGTGAGTGGATGGCGCTTTCTTAATCTGTTTCCTGGCACCACCTCACTAATGTGGGAAATGGCGATCAGGTATAAAATAAAATGAGAGAGAGAGAGAGAGATTCATTACAAAAATTCACTGTTAACAAGTCACTGGACATATGAAAGCTAAGGTGTGGCCAGTTGGTCTGGTCTCTCTCAAGGATAAACATGCATTACCATGCTGTGAAGCAGTAGAACATTAACTGAGAATCCTTTAACCTTCTTCCCTTTTCTTAATTCAGTTTTATTTTTTGTTGTCTTTAGGATGTGTGTCAAAGATGTCTGCTCTCAACAAACACAAGCCCCCACTATGAAAACTGACAGATGGCCCACACAGAAATTATGAGTTAAAAGCTAAATTCAGACTGCACCACTGACAAGTTATATCACTGTAGCATTCTCAGTTATGGACATTATATCTAACCTCTCAGATTCCTAAAAGTTGAATGCAAAAAAAATAAGCAAATTAACTAACAGTCCTGAGGATGCTTAGAGTTGGTGAATGCCCCATCAGCAGAGATGTACAGCAACATGGCCCCATTGGCTGGTAGTTCTTTGAAGCCTGATGCCAAGAATACCATCAGCTGAGAGAAGGTAGGTTTGTACAGCAGGTATTTGTGTGGATTCTCTCGCTTAAGTGTCCTGGAACTTGCATCTCCATTCTCCTGGGTAAATAACACTCACATAATCTCTATCACAAAAAATCAGAGAGGTATCAATTAACACAGAGTGAGCTGGTTATAATACAAACCAAATACTCTCATTCAAAAATGATATATGGTAGTATGGATGAAGGTAAAAGAAGAAGAAAGCAGACTGCAGAAGAGATAAGCAAATGCAGTACGTGAATCCATTAAATCTAGAGGTATCTCAGACATGGATGCCAGAGAAATTACTTTTGACCCAGTACAATAAATTCATTTTGTCTGTGAGAGTGCATGTGTCACTACAAATTTGTGTCATTTGACAAATTAGTTGAATGTGTATAAAGAAATGATGAAAAACACTTATGTTAGCCCTGAAGCCATTGTTTCACCTTAGCAGAAAGGACATGCAGGTTTCTGTTGCTGTTTGTGACAATTATGTCCCTCAGAAACCTCACAAATGTCAAAATCACAAATGGTAAAACCTTTATTCAATAGGATATAGGAGATTATGGACAAGGAGTCAAAGAATGACCTCCTACATTTTTGTGACTTGTCTTTGTTTAAGTACTAACTTCAAGATTTTCCTCATTCACCCTGGCACTTTTCTGGATTTAGCTGTTCTATGTACTTCTTACCCAGCTTTTTGATGACTATTTTGTTGTGAGCTTATTTTGGCACTTTTTGGCATTCCTATGATGGTGGTTACTATTCTAGATTCCAAATCACTTTTGAAAGCTACAACTCATGCTTTTATCTACAAAATGTAATTATATTTGTGATAGCTTCTTGTACTTTCTGGTTAATTTCAGCACTTTTGTGGGAGCATTTAATGTTCTGATATTATAGTTATTATCTATCTTTCTGCTGATTGTTTCACGATGAGTTTACCCTAACAGATGTTACTGGATCTTGCCAGCATGCAGTTACACCATAAGTGAACAATCACCTTTGGCAAGGTTGTATCACTGTCTGTGGACAAAAGAAGTACAGGCACTTTGAAGACCTTACCAAACCAAAGGAGCCTTGGAGCTGCAGGAACTCCATAAATGAGGTCCTGGGGTTATAAAATAAATCCTCCCCTCCTGTTTTTACTTTTCTAAAAGAAGGAACAGAGAAAGGGGTCAAGTCAGGATTTTCCCTCTAAGGCTGAGACCTCTGTTCTTAACGCTACCTTGTTGACGCAGGAAATGGTGAATATGTATGAGAAAAAAATCAATTAAGCTTACTGATAATGCATGGCTTCATTACAATGGTAGTCACCAATTCAGAACCCAGATTCCTTTAGCAAATCACAGTTTGTACCTTCATCTTCAAAACATAACCCATAGTTGTGATAATATTAATATCTTGCATTTCTCTGTTCACTCTAACACTTCTGTTGGAGAGTTTATTATTTGGATATTGGAAATCTTACCTATCTTTTTGATGACCATTTCGGGTAAGTTTTCTTTGGCAATGCTTGGTGATATTACAATGGTGGTCAACATTTCAAAAAGTCAAATAATTTCAGTAGTCTTCATAATTCAAAGGAAAGTGAAAAAAAATTTTCCTAAGTTTTCAGCCATGTATACACAGTCTCCACTGCCTGGTGATTCACTTCTAATGTTCATGAAGAAATAAATCATACGATAAAGACATGGCAAATAAGTAAAAGTGTCAGTATGATCTCCTTAAACTCCTTACAACTATGGGTGGAAAGTGCCCAAGAGAGTCTTGTTCTTGTAAAAGTAAGAGCAAGAAAAGCATCAAACTGGAGGTAAAAGATATTTTGAAGGTTGTTGATAATGGTCAATGAAGTTTTGATACTGAGAGAGTTCTTGGTTTGCTTACTACATCAGTGAGAACAATTCCTGAGCATGCAGATAAAGTGAGGCAGTGTGCCTTCAGTGTAATAACTTTAGGTGCAACAAAGATTACTAAGGCCACAGTTGAAGTTCTGGAGAACATGGAGCAAATGTTTCTGCTTATTGCTGTGTGGTGAATTTACTCTTTACATCATCAGACATTGCTACAATGGTGGTCAACATTTAAAAAGTGAATTTACTTAAGCATTTTGAAATTCACAAAAAAATGAAAAAACTTCTTCCTAAGCTTAGTTTGTTTCTGAAAATCTCTTCAGGGGAAACAAAAACATTACATAGGTGTAATCTAAACTACTAAACAAGTTCCTTGCCTCACCCACCAATACCTAAGGAACAAGGTTCTGCATCTGACATACTAGTATCTGAAGAAAATGGTCAACAAGCTGCAAGCTGTCTCCATGTTAGTGTAGTGTTTTGCACAAATCTGGGTTTCTTTTCATTGTGCAGTCAGTATTTCATTCTTTACACAGCTGAGTTTGTTTGGATGGTTTTGTGGTCAGCACAGAGGTCTTTTCATATGGAATTCAAATTCACAATCAATTAAGGGTCTGCATCCTGACCAAAAAATTTTGGCAAGGAAGCTGACTGCTATGCAGAGTGGCAGTATTGTAACCAATGAGGTAGAAGGTGTTGCTACTGTGGAAAGTAAAAGAAGCTTAAAACTGGGAAAAGTTATTAAGTTTCAGCACCTTGAGGGGATACTCTAGTTTTACTGGAGTATACAAGTCTCACCTCGCCTTCTCATGGTGACCTCGTTATTACACCCCTTTGGGGTGGAACTAAGGGGGAAGCGTTGCCCAATTACATTGGGTCAATACTTTTAGATTTGGACAAACACCTGAGGTGTGTTGTCACTTTTAGTTTTTTGACAATTCTGGAGCCTCTCTGCCTCTGAAAACATTGTGCTGGAGTTGCCCTCTCCCAGTGACCTGTCAAGGGTGAGGCACAAAAGGCTAAGAAAAAGTACTGGAGTCTACCAGTTAAGTCGGGGTTAAAAGAGATGAGCGTTTGAGGGTGATGGCACTGAATGTGAATGGGATGACAAGTGAGAGTAAAAGGAGGGAGGTTGTGGAGAGGTTTAAAAGTTGTAGCATGGATGTGCTAAGGACTGGGGAAACCCATCTCCTCAGGCAGGGTGAGCGGAGTGAAAATGGAAATGGTGAATGCAAGTTATGGGAGGGCATGGAAGGAGGTGTGGTATGGACGGGAATCAGGGAAAATTATCGAGAAAGAGAAAAAGAAAGATGTTCAATTCTGCTATCATTAAGAGTATGGGAGGGCGTTACAGTGCATAGATGAAATAGATCAAGAATAGTGTGGGTGAAAGGAAAGATTGGGATTGTGGAGTATGCATGGGTATATGTATGATCAGGGTTAAGAGTTTTAAATACCTAGTTAGCATGATTAGCAGTGATGGAAAATGAAGTGTCTGAGAAAGCTAAACGGAAGGCAAACCAAAGATGAAGGTACCAGAGGATTAGTTCCATCTCCCTATCTATATCTCTGATGCCTGTACCCAGCTGGAACTCCCTCAAGGAGATGTCCATGACAATTGTCTCCAAAACTAAAACTATAGTGCTGCTTCTTAGCCTTTAGTGCCTCACCCTTAACAGGCCACTGGCACACTGCAACTCTAGCGCAGTGTTTGCAGAGGCTTCAACCTAATGTTCCTACTGACTAATCTGTTTAGAAGTAAGGAGAAAGCAGCTCAAGAGAAAATGCAGATTATTTCCAACAATGTGACTGAAGAACAAAGGCCTAGAAAGAAAAATTCCATTATAAACTATAAAGAGCACAAAATTAGATGAATTAGGACAGTCAAGAAGGAGAAATGATAACGATGATAATCATAAGAAAGTGCCAGAGGAAAAGCATATAAAAACAATATACTTGTTAGTATAAGTGAAGTGGAGAGAATGAACATGAGTGAACTGATAAAAAATAATGAAGATATATGGAAACTGGAGCAGATGACATTTAAGTTAAAAGATGGTTACTAAAGAGAAGTATGTCTGCAACAGAGAAGTAAGTAAAGAGGAAAGTGAGATGTGTTTTTACTGTATATTTGAATGAAACTTCTATATGTTGGGGGATAGCATACTAGTTATCAAGTTTAGGAGATGGAACCCTATGAGATTATACTCCTATCCACATGTCCAAATAGATAACTGTAGAGAGAGTCATTTAAAAAAAATGACAGCATTAAAAGGAAACATAAAGATACAAGATAAACAATAACATAACTCTTGACAGGCAAAATACATACAAAGGGCACTTTGTTAGGTGCTGGGGAGGAATCATAGATCTGGGCTACATCTTCTTGAGGTTCACGCTCCAATGTTTGCAGCATCCGGAACATGTCAATCGTTAGTTCACTGAACTTCACCTGAAAATTAAAACATCTTGCATTTGTAAAGAGATATGAGATGTTCAACATTTATCAGTATACTTGTATACATAACAAGTAATCTAAATTAAGTCTTTTAGATGAGAATATTATTAAATGAGCGGTAAAAGTGTTCTGGGAAGAACTCAGTTGTCATTATAATAATAATATTTCAACATATAAAAACTTTAAAGAAATCACAGAATTTGATTACATCAAATGTATTTTTACCTTTATCAGAATATTCTGGTATGAGAAAATGCATGGTCTACCATTTCTGTACTCTTATTTGTCCAATAATTTTTAACAACCAATGGTCACTTTGTTCTCAGTACTTACTGACTTATCCTGCTAATGAACACAATCTTTGACATGTATGCTAACCTAAAATACAAGTGACAGAGAGTACAAATACCGCTGGAGTATACTATCAACTTTTCTATCATGATGTGATTCTTCCATTCAGTACGGAAAACTTTGTGTGTTCTCTAAAAAAAACACCAGGTCTTCCAAAAACTGTTTTCTATTTCTTGTCCTAATGAAAGGGGTACAGAAATTTGAAGTTAATGCCATTCCTTATGTTTAAGACTGCTCAAGAATGGAAGGGTATATATCATTCACTGTGCTTTAATAAAAATTTCAATAACTGATTTATCTTTAATAAATAATGGTATTGTGCATCATGTAACAGAGCATAATCTTCATATATGAAAGGCTCCACTAACTTCAGATGGGCCATACTGTAATATAAGGATAACAGACAGGCCAAAAATAATCTAATTAGAGTAAATTTACTGATGAACATAAATACACAACACATCCTAATTTGCACTACAACAGAATTCACATTATGTCATCAAACTTCAGCTGAAAATATTTTCATTCATCAACAAATAACACCATACACCTAATTTCTATTTTCATACTTGTTCGCCTTTCCTGCTTTAGCGAGGTAGCGTCAGGAACAAACAACTGAGCTTTCTATGAAAAATCAATGAGATTATGTCATGAGCCATCATCATTTTCATTTACCAAAACAAGTGCATTACATATTAAAAATGGGGTCCTAATGGTACCCTTGTACTTTCATGCAATATATGAGTGGACATGGAAGATAGGTAATGTGCCAAAGAACTACATTAATGCAGTGTATAAATGAAAAGGTATCAAGACTGAATGTATTAACTATAAGGGTACTGTCCTCCTAAATGTAGTGGGTAAGATAATAATAAATAAGATTATGAAAACGTTTAGAAATGACACTCTATTCTAGGTTAGGATGGGGTACGCTTAGGGTATACTAGCTCTGAAGTCCTGTCTTGACAATTTTTGGACTACCAGGTATATTTTCTATGGTAAGCCCCCAAAAAAACAAAACAAACAAACAAACAAACAAAAAAACAGTATGGTAGCCCTCATAACCACTGCAAATGACTAACGACCAAACTTTAACCATTCATAACCTTTGTAAAAAATCATTTACCTTTTTGACTGATCCCACCACTCAACTTCAGGGTGATTTGACTAGCAGGAGTCAGAATATACTTATCCAGAACAAGTGAACCAATGGAGTGGGTATAATGGCAGTGGATACCCAGAGCTTCCCTGTCTAGTCTCTGAAAAGAGTTTTTAGTTCAAACTTTTTTCTGAGCCTGACAGGTGAGATGAGTGCAAGGTAGCTAAAATGAATGAAAAATTAATCAAAATATATTGAGGTCATTCAGTTCACTCATCATACATTAAAGAATCTCCAAAATACTAAAAGGTAAAAAATTTTGTAGGCTACAATTCAGAAAACAAGATAATGACTTAAGGAAAAGTAACTTCCAAGGGAGACACAGGGAACTAAAGAAAATCTATTTTTCAAACAAAATCTTTGAGACTTCAGAACCTATTTTTGCAAAGTTAAAGCCAATAAGCATCCTCAGCTAACAGAACATGATGCAACTGGCTTGCAAAATTGGCACAATACCCTTTGCATTTAAAATCTTTCATGTCCAAGGGATACAGGATCACACAAACACACAACACTTTTGCATAAATACTTATGTAATTGTATGTCATCCAGTTAATGAGCTGTAAACTGTGAAGAGCTAGTTATTGACCTTAGAGGTCATAAAGATATATTTATGTCACTGGATTACAATGGTTTGCTTGAGAAGACAAATTACCAAATTTGGCTCATTCTACTTAAGACAGAACATATAGTGGTGTGCTCATTCTAATATTATCTACATAAAGCATTAATATAAATCATAAAGCTATCAGAAGCCTAAACCAAAAATGAAAATACTTTTCATACTAAAGCTTTCAAATCTAGGCTGATTTAAGACTCAAACTGTTGACATTTCATGTTCAAAAGCAACTTCTGTGGGCACACTGGAAAAAGTTTAGCTCTGATGTGATCGACATTAAGACATCTCTCATACATGAATATGCATATATGGATGACATAACATTACATGTTATAATGTTGTCATCTTGCTCCACATATATCTTCCTTGCAATATGTGGACAGTTGATTCAGGTAGACATCATGTTTCGTACCTGTCTAACAACAGCCATGTGTCACTCCCTTTGTGTGGCATGGTTTCCATAAGCACTCTTTTACTTATACAGTAAAACACATATCAAACCACACTGGTAGAGTTCACTGTTTTATCCATAGTCTTGTCTGCAGTTACAGTCTTATGAGCCTTTGATATTTCACATATCACTATCACTAAGCAATTCAAATATGTGCTCTGGAACCATTTGAGCATATCAGTATACTCACCCTAACATTAATATTTTCAACCCACAGACTGCTGATATGCCATATACAGAATGGGATGCCTCTGGCAGTTGACTGTAAGTGTGCTGTACAAAGTCTGGGTCCATTAAACATCCCAGGTGCAGTAAGAAGTGAGTAGTGAGTCAGAAAAATTTACTGGTAACTCAGAGGATATTCCCAAATCCTTTGATCATATTTTTTCAACCCAGGCAGGAAAGAAAATTTATTTAAATAATGTATACAGATTTATATATATAATATATATAAATGTATATAAATGAGAAATATTCTATTGAACATTTTAATATGACTACCTAGATATATATATATCAGCAAGGTAACGCCAGGAAACAGACAAAGACCCATCCCCCCACATACACACATATATACATACATGCACATATACGCACAGTACATATATATACACACCAACATATGCATATATACATACATACACATAAACATGCATATACACATGTACATATTCACACTTGCTTGCCCCCATCCACTCCTGATGCCACCCCGCCCCACAGGAATTAGCATCGCCATCCCCCGCGCAGGTGAGGTAGCGCCATGAGACAGACGAAACAGCCACATTCGCTCACATTCAGTCTCTAGCTCTCATGTGTAATGCACTGAAACCACAGCCCCCTTTCCACATCCACACCCCACAGACCTTTCTGTGGTTTACCCCAGATACTTCACATGCCCTGGTTCTGTCCATTGACAGCACGTCGACCCCGGTATACCACATCGTTCCATTACACTCTATTCAGGAGACAGAATTTGGTAATGTATGTGAAAGGAATTAGTTGAAAGTAAGAGCAAAAATAAGATACTGAGGTGAAGAAGGGAAACGAAAAAAGCTTGTATGTGGAGAGAAGTCTGGTTAGGGAGTTCCTGGAAGGAGTGGAATGGATTAAATACCTGGCATGATCTTGGTAGCAAATGGAACCATGAAGGATGAAGTGGGAGAAGGGGATAAGGTCCTGGATGTATTGAGAAGTGTGTGGAAGGAGAGGTTGGTGTCTCTTAGGGTAAATAGGGTATGTTTGAGGGTATAGTAGTCCTGGCAGTGTTGTATGGATGTGAGCCTTGGGTGCATAGTGTAGAAGAAGAGGGTTGATATGGTGGAAATTCCTGAGGACATGTGATGTAAGGTAGATACATTAAATATGAAATGACTGAGTAATATCATTCTGCATGAAGAAGAACTGGAGGTGGTGGATGAGTGTATATATTCAGGAGAAGAGTTCAGTGAGGACAGTAGTGAGAAAACTGAAGTTGAGAGTAGTGCCTTGTAAGGGAGAAAAAGTAGAGGTGCACTGAAAGCTTCAGTTTAATCAAAAATGTTAGTGTACAGTTTACAAGAAGTTTGCATGAAAGACTTACTACTTGTCCAAACTCATATGTACAAATGTGAGACCCTGGTATATATAAATCAGGGTATGCAAAAAAGAAAGCATTAGAGAAAGGTAATTTACAGTGTGTCATTGAAATTAGAAGCATAGATTGATTGAAGAATGAAGAAATGAGGAGGACATGTAGTGCTAAGAAATCATCAGAAAGGCTTCTAGATAATTCTTTAAAGGTGGTATTGTCATGTAGAAAGTATGGCAGATGATAGGTTGTACAAAGAGTATATGTAAATGTACATTGAGTTGTGAGGAGAAGTCAGCCATGGAAGATATATGCTTTGATGATGTGAGAGAATTTACTTAAGCTAGGGATATTTCAGATAAGGATGTCAGAGGAATGATTAGACATTGGGTTTAGTGAAAATGCTTTGTGTATATGGATGGTGTGAATAGAGAAACTGTTTTCAGTCTACGAATGAATATAGTATGCTTTTCAAAGAAAGAAGAAGCTTCTTTGGAAGAGTGGGAGTTTTGTTTTTTTAACATATTTGGGCTTGGTTTAAGGATGTACATGAATGATCCGAGATGCTCTGTGCACATGATATACCCTATGGAATTAAGAATGGAGGTAACAGGGACAGTTAGACATATAATTATACAAGAGGTTTTTGATATTCTGTTACACAAGGTTTACTACAAATTGATTTAATGCTTTTTCAGATATTTTCTTCTTGTACAGTTATGAGTTGTTTTTTACAGTTTTAATTTGTGCAATTACCTATTTGTATTGTCTGGGAAGGGAAATTTACCTAAACTCACAGGGCACCATCTCTTGAACATTCTCCACTATCATACAACCCTTTGAATTTACGTGTGCATCTTACATTAACCACATCCTCGTTTTGTTCTTTGTCCACCTCTCTTTTACTGCAAGAGTATTTCTTTACATCCCTTTTGATAATTTTTTTCTTTGATTTCATGTTAATTCCTGTGGTTTCATTATCCTTACATCTCTCAAAGAACTGTTCACTGTCTGCATCATTGAATTATTTTAAAAAACTTAAGGTTGTGATCAGATCTCCCCTCACTCTTCTGTCTTCCAAGGTGGGTAAATTTAATTCATGCAGCTTAGCAACAACTGGTATTGTGACGGTGAATAAAAATACTCAATATTCATAAGTTTATTTTAATAGCACTATACACACTATCCCATTGATTACTTACATCCAATAAGGTTATCTTATACATAAATGAAAAACTAAGGATGCATTGAAATGGCAGTCAAGGGTAAGCAGTTGAAAGACTACCATTTTGAGCTCTGGACAATGGCAGAACTGCTCATGGAAACTTCGTATTGTTTAAAAGTGTATCAAGCTGAGTTATATCAAAATAGAAGTTCAAAGAAATGTGTATATCTATGAATACTTTTATGTAAATCTTACCAAAACATTTCATTTTAATACCGGTAGAACTTACCTTCAAATAATGTTTGAGAAATATAAATTTCAGGACAATCATATCCAATGTTTAGTGTCTTAGCTATCTGTGCTTAACATACTCTAAATATTTTTTCTAATATCATTATAGAAATAGCCATCACTAGCAAATATGAAACATTTCCATTATAAAGTTTCTTAGCTAGTCTCATGATTCCAAAATGAAAGTAGTTAAGGTAACATGAACAGAATCTGTACACTTCCTACCAAGAAAATACTGCAGAAGTGAATACCTTTTTCACTACTATACTTGCTTCTATCGTCATGAACACAGCAGTCACTAGTGAAATTGAAATACGTTGACTCGAGCACAAAACCATAAAGACTGAAGGTTTCCCATAAATCTCTAAAGAGATTGTTTTGTACATGAGACAAAGGAAGATTTTTGTTAGTGAATTCCACTCATCACTGGTATTAAGCACATAGGAAATATTTTCAGTGCAATGACGTTTTAGCTAATGTAATGCTTCCAAAATTGAGGTAACTAAGGATAACTTGAAAATAATCTCTGTACCTTCTCATACAACCAAGAATATACTGCACAGGTAAACAACTGCTTAGGTGCAGTACTGCTCACTCATATCCCTGTGAGTACAGTAGTAAATTAAGAAATCATAATCCTCTGACTCAAGGGCTGAAATCCAAAAGATCAAAAGTTTCTAATAAATGTATGAAGAAACTGCTTTGATGACAGAGGAAAATCATTGCTTACATGAATTCCAATCATCATTGGCAGTAAGTCACTTTATATGCAATTGCTAATAGTTTTCAATGGCATTTCTGATAATGTGAATATTCGGATCATTAATATAGATAATAATATAAAGATGTTAAGTTGGTACTAGTGTAGACTGCAAGGTAAGAACAAGCACATTTTAGCTAAACTCTGCATCCAGCTTCTTTCTACATTTAGTCCTGCAGGCTAGAGGGAGTCATAGGGTTGATGATGGGGCTAAATGTCCTAGGAACAATAAAGAGCACTTGGAAGGAGAAGTCAGTGTTTGTTAGCACAAAGATAGGTATGTTTGAAGGTACAATAGTCCCAACAGTGTTGTGTAAATTTGAGACTAGAGTCTTCAGTGCAAAAGGGAGGAGGGTGGATATGAGAACTATGCATGGTGTGATATAGTTTTAACATTAACATGTTAAACGAATTCCAGTGTAAGAGGGAGGTGTGGTCATAAGTGAAGTCTAATTAAGAAAGCTGATCAGGGTGTGTTCAAATGGTATGAATCTCTGGAGAAAATGAGCTAAAAGAAGACTATTTAAGAGGATCTACATGATAAAAAGTTGAGGGATTACAGGAGAGGGAGAGATCATGAAGATGGAAGGATAGATTGGAGGAGGCTCTGAGGTAATGGGGCTGAAACATTCAGGAGGGCAAGAGCTATGAACAGAGTGGAATGAATGAGATCAGTGTGATATAAGGGAGGTGACGTTCTGTCTTAGGGCTGAATCAGGGCAAATAGAGTGGTTAAGTTAAACTACAGAGGAGTCTTTAGGATTTTGCTATGGATGGTAAGCACTGGTTACTGTGCATTATACATGACAACCAGAAAGTGAGTGTTTGTTGTTGAGAGGACCTCACTAAAGCAAGAGATGCAATTAGGTGGTATTTTTACTGTTATTATTATCATTATTATTATTTCCATCTCCATACATACATATTTGCTGTTTCCCGCGTTAGCGAGGTAGCGTTAAGAACAGAGGATTGAGCCTTAGAGGAAAAAATCCTCACTTGGCCCCC
>JAYMFT010157691.1:0-12489 GCA_038088735.1 Panulirus argus | reverse complement strand
TTCTTTCCTGTTACCATATATATATATATATATATATATATATATATATATATAATAGAAAAAGTTATTGCATGTTAAGGAAAGATATTTTCATAGCTCATTTTACCGACGCATTACTTTAGTGAATATTATTGTAAAAGGTTGGGTAAAAACAAACAAAATGGCATTTTATAATATCACCGAAAATTAAATAAAGCTATGGTTTTTTTTTTTAGAAATTACTAGGTCTAGCAGCAAGTTATTTGATAATACTAATAAATCTTTTGTATATTTGAAAATTGAAACAATTTATGTTTTATGCAATTGTTAAAATCTCTCTGTAGGTATGTGTTTTGTCAAAGTTCCTTATTCATGCTCATTACAATTGTGATCGTAGGTTATTTGGTTAGCTTGTTTTACACATGATTTAAGACTTTTTTCTCTAGTATTTGTCTGTGGGTTAGTTATCAAGGATGTTAAATGATACTTAGGTAGGTCTGTCAGTTGTGAGCATTATTTCGTTTTCATTATCTACCAATTATAATTATGATTTTGTTATAAGGTCAGTTATAGATGATGTTACTCTGTCTAATAGGAAGTGATGAAGTAAAAGATTATTTATTATTTCAGTTTATTTGTTTTCATCATAACACTCTGTGTGTATTATGTATACTTTGATTATTTCCTATTAATACCATATGCAGTAACATTCTTATAACCTGACATCTGGTTATTCGAAAGTTCCAGTAACTTTTATACTATTGCTAGGCCAAATTTAAGTGTGGTAACTTGCTTTGGAGCCTGAATTGTAATGGCTGGACTTAAGTATGATAACTAGTTTAGTAGCCTGAGTTATAAAGATTAAACTTAGTGTGATAATTTGTTTTGGAGCCTAATTTATAATGACAAAACTTAAGTGTGATAACTTATTTTGGAGCTTAAGTAGCCTGATTTAGGTCAGATTTGATTGCTGCAGTACAGCAAGCCAAGATGTTCAAAGTGACTTCAGCCAACTCAGAGTTCTGAATACCAAGTTGATTATATGTTTGACCGTGCTTAAAGCATGTTTGCACAGGGTGTATCATTTAGCATTTTATAGGCTTCGAATGCAGGAATGTCAGCTTTACGTGGATTTTGATTTGTGGGTTTTGCATTTTCTACAAATTTATGCATTTCAAGCTGCCTTGAGATGATGCCTTACATCCTGCAATATCTGGTGCTTTATTGAAATTGGAGAAGATGCAAGATATTAAGCCTAAGTAAGACACTGAATTATAGAGAAATATATGCTGATCGTACATAATGAAAGAAATCTGAAGGGACAAGGCATTTTTGCCTTGTGGTCCAAGTCATATCAATTTGGAGAGATTTGGGTTTTATGTATTCTAATATCTATTTTGCCTTGTACATCTGTATGATGAGAATTTTTGACGTAATAGTCATCATGCAGGATACCTTTATTATAAATATTTGTTCTGAATTACTTCCCTGTATACTCTTAAGTGTGACAGCTTAAGATATCTGATAGTTTCATTGAAAAAAAAATATGTAATCAAGCTGTGAGAGCGAGTTCATAATTTTTTTGTGTGTATATGTGCAAATGTTTATTTCTCCATGTTTACTGAATATATATGAAATGCAGTTACCATGTAGTAAGTAACACTGTAGTTGTCATGGGCTGTATCGTTTGTATTGTGTGTGTATTCATTTCACTGCAACAGAAACCCATCAGTAACTCTGAAAGTTTGATAACTGTGGAAGGAGTCACCTTTAGTAATTCGGAGTGACTGATTTTATTGTATTGCATTTGACCTCACTCTATTAATATTTGAATCTAATGAGCATTTTTGAGCAAAGGAAAATAAGTGCATATTCTTTGCAATGGTTGAACTCTTAGTATCTCTCTTGAGTCCAGGCAGGTTTTCTCTAATGCACATAGAGTTGAATATGATTGCATAATTACATTTATGTCCTCTTTTTTTAGTTTTCTAATTTTCTCAGTATTGTTCTACATTAGGTGGGAGCTCAAACACCAGTTGTCCAAAATTATCCATATTATTTCAGTCAAGCTTTTGCCTTCACAGAGGTATCATCAGGAATAAAAGAGAAAAACATAGAAGAACAATCTTAGATGAAGCTGGAATATATATATGGTCCATCACTAAATACACTAAGTTTGGCCAAGCAAGACTATCATTATCCAGGTGTGGTGTTGAGGTCAGATCGGGCTCTTCTGATTCTGTCTGACATACGTAACCTAGGACCAGCTGTGTCAGTGATATGTTCCCCCCAGTCCTGAAATGGCAGACTTGGTAGCTTGTGATGGGTCAGTGTCGAGTTTCCCGTTCTAAAACAGACACAGACTTAATGCTGTTTTAGAACAGGGAAAGTGACAGTGACCTGCTACAAGCTACTGAGTCCACCATTTTAGGATAGGGGGAACGTGTCACTGACCCAGCCGATTGTGGGTCATGCAGGTCAGAAGAGTCAGATGAGCCTGACCTGGCCTCAACATCACACCCAGACAATAACGATCTCATTTTGCCAAACTTTAGTATATTCAGTGATGTACTGTCTATATTCATACTTTGTATACTTCATATAAGATTGTTCATCTATGAGTTTCTCTTCTATTCTTGGTGATGCCTTTGTGAAGGAGAAAGTTTGATCAAAATAAAAATGGACAACTTTGGACAAATGGTGTTGAGCACCCACCCAATGATAGAACAACACTGAGAAAATCAGAGAACATAAAATACATGATTAATAACTGTAAATAAGCTGTCGTATTCAACTCTAGTCATTAGCAGTGACTATCATTATTAGATTTCATACATAAATCCAACACTCCACAGACTAACTTACTGTCTGTCAATCAGCCATAATACTGTAATTTAAAAGAAGCAGAATTATCTAGATCTGAATATTTTGTGTTCTGTATGTGTAGTTTTTCTTGTATATCTCCTGATGTTCAACTTGCATCATATTGCTAATACATTCTCATTCACAATCTTATGAATATTTTGTGTGCAATGTAAATGCTAATATTTTTTGTTATTATTATAAGGTTGCCCAGTTGGTAAACTTTGGGTCAAGATGAACACACCCCGGTGATGAGGTTATGTGAATCCCATAAGTCAGGGTGATAAGTGGCATTGTGTAAGTAACTAAGCAAATATTGCAGAAAAAGCTGTGACCTTTCAAAACTGAAATGGAACACTCAGTGATATTGCCATGAATTTCAGACAATGAAGTTACCCACATGTCACTGTTATCTTTAACTTAAAAGAGGTGGATGAACATAAATGACTAAAGCTATACCTATATAGTCCTGACCATCAGTACTTCATGTAATTGTTTTGCTCAGTACTCATATTTATGGATAGTTGTATGTGTTGATTACTTGTATATTTCCTTTGTGTTGTGCAGTATGGCTTTTAGCTTTATTATTGACTGTTAATAACCAGTCTTATAACCCTAAAGGTCCTTTAGAAGTGCTATTGGTTGCAGGCAGGTGTATGCTTAACGTTATTAGATTAAAGAAAAATGTTTGTGTATTATTTGCTTATCAATTTTCCATGGACTGCATACCTAGTTATGATTAGTTTGGTGGTGGGTGGCCAGTAAGGCAGTGCCCCAAGTTTTTCTTCTTTATGATAAGTTATTCTTGTTTTTCAGCTGGCTCTTGCTGTTGTTAGTATTTGAACCTAGTATTTTGTCCATCAAAGAATAAACTAATTTGCATATTTACTTTTACTTAACTGACAAATGCTAAAATTTAGTAATTATCAAGTTTATATTTACTCAGTGTTGTTGAACTATATCAAATAAAAACATCCAGAATATGAACAGATTGTTTAAATTTCTTTTCCTGAGCATTTCTTACAATTGTATCTATGGGACAGGTAATGAACATTAACATTCAACATTACTGCACTGGAGTTGCCCTCTGCCAGTGAGACACAAAAGGCTAAGAAGTGGCACTGGAGTCTACCAGTTATCCTCAGGGATAAAAGGAATGAGCGGTTGAGGGTAATGGCACTGAATGTGAATGGAATGACTGATGAGAATAAAAAGGAGGGAGATTGTGGAAAGGTGGAAATATTGTAGCATGGATGTGCTAGGGGTTAAGGAAACCCATATCCTTGGGCAGGGTGTGTGGAGTGAAAGTGGAAATGATGAATGCAAGTTGGGGGGGCTGTGGAAGGAGGTGTGGTATGGACGGGAATGAGTGAAAATTATTGGGGGAGAGGAAAAGAAGGATGTGCAGTTCTTCTACCACCAAGAGTATGAGAGGGTGTTATAGAGCATGGATGGAATGAATTAAGAACAGTGTGGGTGAAAGGAAAGACGGATTGTGAAATTTGCATGAGTATGTGTATATGCACCTGTGAATATGAAGACTGTACGAGGTAAGGATGAAATGATGCTTCTCTGGAGGAATGTGAATGACTGTATAAACGGTTTTGAGAATGAGAGAAATGTGGTCATATTGGGTGATATGATTGTGAAAGTGGAATGTGATGAAATTGGTGAGATAATTGGTAAATGGGGAGTGCCTGGAGTAAATGAGAATGGAAGCTATCTTGTGGATATTTGTTCTGAGAGGGGTTTGTTCTTTGCAAACACCTTTTTTTAGCACAAGATGATCCACAGATGTACATGGATGAGGAATGATGGAAGAGAAGAGCAAAAGGCTTTGATTGACTGTGGTAGTGGATGAAAGATTGAGAAAGGCTGTGCTGGATGCTAGGGTTGTGAGAGAATTCTTTGGAGAGACTGACCATTTTGTGGTTCTTATGAAGATGAGGATCGGAAAGAAGTGGAGGTATGGTGTAAGGAAGAATGGAAAGGTAAAAGTGCTGGAAAGTGAAAAGATGAAAAGGAAAAATACAGGGAAGAGTATGAGAGGGAGGTAACTGAAAACTTAGATGGAAGTGTAGTGAATGTGGGAATGCAGTCATGTGTGAATGAGGTGTTTAAAATGCTTAGAGAGATACTAGTAAAGGTTGTAGAAACTTTAGTTGGATACCAGATAGTGAGATACAGGAATATAAAGGGCAATGCATGGTGGACAGAAGAGATTAGAAATTCTGTGGAAGAGAAGAAAAAGGCATATGGTAGAGTGCTCAGTAGGAATGTACCAGTGTAAGTTCAGCAAAGAAGGGAAGAATACAAACTATATAAACAAAATGTTAAGAAGTTTATAGAGTAGATAAAGATTTTGGAAGAAAGTTAGGTGAAAAATTTCAGGATAATAAGAAACTATACTTTAAGGAGCAGTAAAAGGAAAGAGGTGGATGCAAGAGTAGAAATGTTGATGTAAGAAGTGAGGAAGGGAATTTGCTGAATCAAAGGGAGGAAGTGAAAGGAAGATGGAAAGAGTATTCTGAAGAACTGATGAATGTGGGAAAAGGGTTGGCAGCAGTTGTTACATGCATGGGTACGGAGGAAGGAACTCAGAGGATACAAATGCAGGTGCCTATAGGAAAGAGCGAGGTAAGAAGAGCAATGATGAGGCTGAAGGTAGGAAAGGCACTTAGAGTGGATGGGATTACAGCTGAATTACTGAAGTACTGGAGGAGAAAGTGTGATAGAGTGGATGCATTGTATATGTAATTTAGTATGTAAACAGAAGGATGTGCCTGAGGATTGGGTGAAAGCTATCATTGTTCCTTTATTTAAAGGAAAAGGTGCTAAGGATATATGTAATAATTATAGAGGAATAAGTCTGTTAAGTATACCAGGAAAAGTGTATGTAAGAATATTAATTGAAAGAGTGGTGGAAGTGACTGAATGCACAATGAGTGATGAGCAAGGGGTTTTTAGAGAGGGTAGAGGATGTGTGGATCAGATGTTTGTAGTAAAGATGAGAGTGGAAAAGTATTTAGCGAATGGTAAGAAGTTGTATGCAGCTTTTGTGGATCTGGAGAAAGCATATAATAAGAGTTGAGTGGAATGCTTTGTGGGATGTGTTAAGCATAAATGTTATGGGGGACAACTGTTGGATGGGTAAAAGCCTTTTATAAGAGAAGCAAATGCATGTGTAAGAGTGGATGGAGAGCTGGGTGAAAATTTTGGATACATGTAGGTGTGAGGCAGGACTGTGTGATGTCAGAATGGCTTTTTGATATATATATATATGGATGGAGTGATAAAAGAGATGAAAGTAAAACTAGTGAAAATGAGTGCAGAGATGGAGTGTGGTAGTGAGATATGGTAGGTAGTGGCAAGCCTGTATGTGGATGATACTATGTTGTGTGCGGAGAGTGAAGAGGAGTTGCAGCAGGTTGTAAGTGTGTTTTGTGATGTATGTAAGCAGAGGAAATTGAAGATAAATGCAAGTAAGAGTAAAGTAATTGTGTTTGAAAGGAAATGGAGTGAAAGTATAGATTTTGTAAAACCATATAGAGTGAAAAAAAAAAGTTTACTAAATTGTGTTGTGGATATAGGAGGAAATAGACTTGAAGAAGTGAGGGAATTTAAGTATCTGGTAGCTGTCTTGGGTAAGTGTGGTGATATGGAAGGAAAGATAAAGGAGAGAGCATACAGGGTAGAAGAGTCACTGGGTCCCTTAATAGAGTAATGAAGGGTAGAGGTGTAAGTATGGAAATGAAAAAAGGATTAAGGGACAGTACATTCCTCCCAACCCTGACCTCTGCAGCCGAAACATGGACGTGGAATGAGGCACAAAGGTCAAGAATTCAGGCTGTGGAAATGAGCAATCTGAGAAGAGCATGTGGTGTGACTAGATGTAATGAAGAAAGAAATGAAAAGTTGTATGAGAGATGTGGTATGGCAAGGAATGCAAAAGGAGTGAATTATGGAGTGGTGAAATGTGAAAATTTGAGGTGGTTTGAGCATTTTTTTTTTTTTTTTATGTTAGCTGAGACAGCACAGGCAGCTAAGGCCCTAATCAAGGCCATCCCATTAATGCTATATATATATATCCATATACCCTAGCCTGAGCCGGGTACCCATTTTATCGACCAACCCCTAGGAGTTGAAACAGAACAGCTAGGTTGACTGTGGACCGACTGCCACAACCAGGATTCGAACCTATGCACTCGACCCTGGGCGGCCCATGAATGCGTCACGATTAGGAGCGCTAACCCCTACACCATGGGAGTGGTGCATATGGAAAGAATGCAAGTGTGGGAGGTTACAAGGAGAGTGTATGATAGTACAATTAAAGGGATTGGTGTGAGTGGTAGACCACTGTGACATGGGCTAATAGGGTGGAGGAATACTGGGGGAAGAGAAACAGAGGAAAAATGCATGGTATGGTGTATGCAAGGGAGGCATGTAAGGACAGGGATAAGTGGAGACTTTAGTCATGGCCACCCTTTGATGGGAGTTCCTGGAGGGAATGAGCATCAGAGATAGATAGATAGGAAGATTTTTTTACATTAACTTTCCATGATTTTTGTCTTCTTTTAGCATTAATTTTCATGAGTAGAGGGATATTAATTCCATTCTCTTTGCTTCATACATAGGAAAAGAGTCAAAATGCTATAGTATTTTGAGTTTATCTCTAGGTCTTTGTCTATGAAGCATGCAGGGTAAACCATGGAAAGGTGCTCAAGGATTGGTGGAATGCATGTATAGTGCCACTATATAAAGGCAAGGGGTATAGAGGTGAGTGTTCAACCTACAGAGGTACAAGTTTTTGAGTATAATTGGTAAGTTGTATGGAAGGGTATTGATTGAGAGGGTGAAGGTATGTACAGAGTATCAAACTGGGGAGGAGCAGTATGATTTCAGAAATGGAGAGGATGTGTGGATTAAGCGTTTGCTTTAAAGAAAGTGTGTGAGAAATATTTAGAAAAAACATGGATTTGTATGTGGAATTTATGAATCTGGAGAAGATATATGATAGGGTTGATAGAGATGCTTTTAGGGAGGTCTCAAGAATATGTGGTGTGGGAGATAACTGACAGAAGCAATGATAGTTTTTATTGAGGGTGTAAGACTCATGTAAAAGTAGGAAGCGAGGAGAGTGAATGGCTCCAAGTGAAGGTTGGTCTGCAGCAGTGGTGTGTGATGTCACTATGGTTGTTCACTTTGTTTATGGTAGGGATGGTAAGGGAGGCAAATGAGAGTCTGAGAGATGGGCGAGTATGCAGTTTATGGGGGATGAGTCAGTTATTATTTGCTGATGATACAGCACTAGTGGCAGATTTGAGTGGGAAATTGCAGAATTGGTGCCTGTGTTTGGAAGAGTGTGTGAAAGGAGAAAGTTAAGAGTGAAAGTGAATAAACAAAAGGTTATTAGATTTGTTAAGGTTGAGGGACAGCTTAGTTGGGATGAGAGTTTGACTGTAGAAAAATTGGGGGAAGTGAAGTGTTTTTGATTTCTGGGAGTGGACATGGCAGTAAATGGAACCATGGAAGCAGAATTGTGTCACAGGATGGGGAAAAGGGCAAAGCTTCTGAGAGCACTGAAGAATGTGCGGAAAGAGAGAATGTTATCTTGGAGAGCAAAAATGGGTATGTTTGAAGGAATAGTAGTTTCAATAATATTATATGGATACAAAGCATGGGTTATAGATAAGGCTGTGCAAAGGAGGGTGAATATGTTGGAAATGAAATGTTTGAGGACAATACGTGGTGTGAGGTGGTTTGGCCAAGTAAGAAAAGAGAGGGTAAGTGAAATTTGTGGTAATAAAAAGAGTCTGGTTGAGAGAGCAGTAGGGGGTGTATTGAAATGGTTTGGACATGTGGAAAGAATAAATGAGGAAAGGTTGACTAAAAAGATATATGTGTCAGAAGTGGAGGGAACAAGGAGAATGAGTAGATCAAATTGGAGATGGAAGAATGAAGTGAAAAAGATTATGAGCGATTAGGGCCTGTAGTTGGTAGTAGTTGGTAGGTAGCAAACAACCAGGGAGGTATATTACCAGTACTACCCACCTGGGTATCAGGTGGGTTAGTGATAGCTGTATAGTGAGCCAACACATTAGTATTTGTCAAGTTGCACTCCTCTGAACCAAGTAGCTGTTTTTTCTTTCTGCTTCACCCACACGTGGACAAATTGCATTCTGTCTACAAACATACAATCTCTTCTTCTTGTCATACATAATATATGACAACACTTAACTCACATAGCTCATTCTTCTCAACTTTAGAGTTTTCTGTGGTGAGCACTAAGCGCTAGCCCTGTCTTTTGGCAAAATGGTAGGACCAATAGATAGAAGCAGTAGTTAGGAATATTTGGGGTGGAGTATTAGGTAGAAACATCATATATAAGGAGTCAGTAGGAATATTAAGTAGAAGCCTCGGCAAACACTGCGCTAGAGTTGCCCTCTGCCAGTAGCCTGTTAAGGGTGAGGCATAAAAGGCTAAGAAGCAGCACTGGAGTTTACTAGTTATGGAGACTCTATTGTCATGGCCACCCCCTTGTGGGAGTTCCAGGAGGGAACAGGCATCAGAGATACAGACAGATAGACAGGGGCTTGAACATACAGGAGGGTGAAAGTCACGCACAGGACAAAGTGAACTGGAACGAAGTGTTATACTGGGGTCAACATACTGTCAATGGAGTGAACCAAGACATGTGAAGCACCTTAGGTAAATCATGGAAAGGTCTGTGGGGCCTGGACAGGGAAAGGAAGCTTTGGTTTTGGTGCATTACACATCATGAAAGCTAGAGAATGGGTGTGAGTAGATATGGCCTTTCTCCATCTATTCCTGGTGCTACCTCGCTACTGTGGGAAACGGCGATCTAGTAAGGATGTGTGGTGTCCCCATGGGGTGGTTAGGGAAGTAAATGCAAGAGTTTTGGAGAGAGGGGCGAGCATGCAGTCTGTTGGGCATGAGAGGGCCTGGGAAGTGAGTAAATTGTTGGTCACCATTGATACAACACTGGTGGCTGATTTGAGTGAGAAACTGCAGAAGTTGTTGACTGAGTTTGGAAAAATGTGCGAAAGGAGAAAGTTGAGAGTAAATGTGGATAAGAACAAGGTTAGTTGGGATGTAAATTTGAATGGAGAAAAATTGGAGGAAGTGAAGTGTTTAAGATCTCTGAGAATGGACGTGGCAGCGAATGGAACCATGGAAGCAGAAGTGAGTCATAGGATGGGGGAGGGGGCGAAGGTTCTGAGAGCGATGATGAATGTGTGGAAAGAGAGAATGTTATCTCGGAGTACAAAAATGGGTATGTTTGAAGGAATAGTAGTTCCAACAATATTATATGGTTGTGAGGCATGGGTTATAGATAGGGTTGTATGGAGAAGGGTGGATGTGTTGGAAATGAAATGTTTAAGGACAATATGTAGTGTGAGATGGTTTGATTAAGTAAGTATTGTAAGGGTAAGAAAGATGTGAGGTAATGAAAAGAGTGTGGCTGAGATAGCAGAAGAGGGTGTTTTGAAATGGTTTGGTCATACAGAACGAATTAGTGAGGAAAGGTTGACAAAGAGGATATATGTTTCAGAGGTGGAGGGAACAAGGAGAAGCAGGAGACCAAATTGGTGGGGGAGGGATGGAGTGAAAAAGATTTTGAGTGATCAGGGTCTGAACATGCAGGAAGGTGAAAGGTGAGAACGGATTAAAGTGAAATGGAACGATGTGGTATACTGGGGTCAACATACTGTCAATGGACTGAATCAAAGCATGTGAAATGTCTGGGGTAATCCATGGAAAGGTCTGTTGGGCCTGGATGTGGATAGGATGCACAGGGATCTGTGGTTTTGGTGCATTACACATGGCAGCTAGAGACTGAGTGTGAGCAAATGTGGCCTTTTTTTGAGTTTCCTGGTGATACCTTGGTGATGCAGGGGGGGGGCTGATGCTGTTTCCTGTGGAGTGGGGTGGTGCCAGGAATGGATGGAGGCAAGCAAGTATGGATATGTAAACGTTCATTTGTATAAATCATGTGTATGTATATATGTATGTTGGTATGTATATGCATGTATTGTGCTTATATTGCATGTATGTATATGTGTGTATATGAGTGGATGGGTCTTCTTCATCTGTTTCCTGACTTGATCGCTGTTTCCTGCATTAGTGAGGTAGCGCCAGGAAACAGAAGAAGAAAGATCCATCCACTCACATACACACATATATACATACATGCACATATATGCACAATACATATGTATATATACCAACATATACATACATATATACATAGACACCCAACCACACAACAAAAGACCCCATATTCCTCAGACTTCTCTCCAAGTTCACTTACTTCACTACTCTCTTCTCCCCTACATTCTGTTCGCTTTCATTGAAAACCTCTAAAAATCTTCACCTTCACCTCCAAAAGATAGTGATCAGACACCAGCTGCCCCTCTCAGCATATTTATATCCAAAAGTATCTCTTGTACACACCTATCAATTAATACATAATCTAATAATGCCCTTTGACCATCTCTCCCACTCACATACGTATACTTGTGTATATCTCTCTTTTTAAACCAGTTATCCCCAATCACCAGTCTTTTTTCAGCTCACAAATCTACAAGTTCTTCACCATTTCCATTCACAACATTGAATACCCCATGCACACCAATTATACTCTCTGCTGCCACTTTACTCACCTTTGCATTTAAATCACCCATCACTAAGTACTCAGTCTCATGCACTAAAGCTGCTGACGCACTTACTCAACTGCTCCTAAAACACTTGCCTCTCATGATCTTTTTTCTCATGACCAAGTGCATAAGTACCAGTCACCCATATCTCGCCATCTACTTTCAGTTTTACTCACATCAGTCTAGACTTTACTCCCTTGCATTCTATCACACACTCCTACAACTCCTGTTTATTATACTTTGAACTTTACCATTCCAGAACCTCTTTTAATTGGCTCATACAGCACTTTGGGGAGTAAATCTCATCAGTCTTCGACTGGCAAGGATCATAGGTCATAAAATTTGGTAGTGTATGTTAAGGCAGGATAAACAAAGGCCAGTTGAGGCTTAGGTGTCCTGTGTGTCTTCATTTTGGAATTTTTATCTGAGCGTCACAGATCTTTTGATACACTGAATCGATGTTTTTAATGTTCAAGAGATAGATGGTGACTAGAACGTTGTATGTAATTGTGATTCATGTTTGTCTGGAGAGTTTCAAATGGAGGTATTTAGGGTGGAGTTGAGTTCAAGAATAGGTTTAGGGGATGGATGATTATTTAGTGTTTATTGAGTGATTTTAGTGTAAATGTGTTGTATCAAGGGATTTGTGAATACAGGTGGCTAAGGTGTGAGGTAGGGGGAAAAGAATTTGTTTAAGTTGACCAAGGGCAATTGGGGCAGGGGACTGGAAATCCTTCCTTCATGTATTATCACTTTCTAAAAGCAAAAACAGGGAAAGGAGCACAGCACTGATATATTCTTAAAGGTTCAGTGCCTTTTAACTGTCTTGCTAAAGGGGAAATGTGAGCATGTGTAAGCAAAAAACAAACACAAAAAAAGATGTATTAAGTATATGTATAAATATGTATATAAATATATATATATATATATATATATATATCTATATATATATATATATATATATATATAT
>JAYMFT010157680.1:0-12489 GCA_038088735.1 Panulirus argus | reverse complement strand
ATATATATATATATATATATATATATATATATATATATATATATATATATATATATATATATATATATATAGGGGAGTAAGAATACTTTCAACGTATTTCCTGCGTGTCGTAGAAGGCGACTAAATTGGGTGGGAGTGGGGGGTTGGAAATCCTCCCCTCCAGTTACTTTTCCGAAAGAAGGAACAGAGAAGGGGACCAAGTGAGGATTTTCCCTCTAAGGCTCGGTCCTCTGTTCTTGACGCTACCTCGATAACGCGGGAAATGACAAATATGTATTAAAAAGAGATGTGTGTGTTTCAAAGTTGCATAACTCCAAAGGATATGGTTTATTTTCACACTTTCTGTGGCCCCGGAAATTTACATGATTGGCAATCAGAAAAAAAATGAGTCATTCGTTCGACCGGAAATTCATAATATTAGCAAGTGTGTACATTTACTTAAAAAAAAAAAATAAGCAGTCCATGATGACTAAAATCCTTTTTTAAAGAGATACAGCAGTTCATATTACATAAAATGAAACTGCTTATGAAATACCACTTTCAGTACCCGCAGCTCCATGACGTTTTCAAATTTAGTTTAGTTTAACGGTTGTGGCTGGAGGGTGCGGGCTAGTAGTGCTTTACTCTCTATTCTTGAACCTCTTAACCTTCTGGCCTGGTCCTTAGTACGCAATTCCTCATTTCTGTATACTTGATATGGATAACTGGCGTTGATATCTTTTTTTTTTCCGACATTGACATGTTAACGTTACAGTGTAGTGCTGATAAGATGGAGTGGTTGTCTCCCTCATAACTAAATGAAACAGCCGCAAGAAGCCATTTTGTGACCGATTTTTGCAATAGGGATACTTATTTGGCTAATATTTTGAGCAAGACACTACTGCCCTCAGGTGTAATGGCTTTTGGCCTAATGTGTGTAGGGTCAGGGAGACCAGACTCATTGAATGGCGTCATTAGTACATGTTGATGGTTCTATGCATGTGGATGGCTGCAGGACATTTAAGTTACCAGCGTAGTGTGGTCGACTTCCTCGTCTGTGATCATAAATGAGGCATTAACTGACGGGAAAACGACCCTGTGAATCCTTAAGCCCACATGTCACCTTCCTTTTGTTGATATTTTGAACTCATTATCTGTCCTGTTCCTCTTTATTTAGCCTCTATTCAGTTTCCTTCACCCAAGGTATAACATGAAATGTTTTTTTCTGTGTACTCTTGGACAGATGAAACCTTTTGAATTAAAGTTATTTCAGTTTCCTTGATTTAGGGCATCAGTTACTTTCATCTCTCTAGCTGAGGGAGACCTTGTTATGTCTGCATCCGTCTGTCCTTTTGTCTGTTAGGTATTCTCTGCAACCAGAGGTAATCCTCACCACTTACGTAGGTATGCCCTATTCCTAGCATTTGTAATGGCTGGCCGCCAGGGTGTACCTGATGCTGGAGCTACCTGCGGGTGTGATAAGCCTTTGACATTAGAGAGGGTCGGTGCTGGTAGCCAGGTGAAGGCCTTCATGACTGGTAATGGCAGTGGTGAGAAGCAGGGCAAGACGGGTGCAGGTCACGGCAGGTCACCCTCACACACCGTCGTCGGGCCTCAGACATACCACCCGCCGTCGCCACGGTATCATCAGACTTTACGTGGTCCTGCCTCTGTGTGAAAATACGAGTGTTGGTACTGAGACAGACATTTAGCTGGCCGCGTTTTGTTACAACCAGAGCTCTCTGAACTATATTAGATGTATTTTTGCTCCCTCAGAGGCCGTAACCCGCTCCCTTTCTCCTCCACGGAACATGCATCACGCTCCTCACAGAAATATATGCATTTTTTTTTTTCGGAAATGTTATCTAAATTCCAGAGGTACGAGTTGCACCACACCTTACACGGCGAGGGAGAGAACTGCAGCGTTGTGGTTGTTGCGTCACTGTGTCTGCTGGTGAGGTGGGCTGGAGGCAGCTTCATCCTGCCCACCAACTACCACACACTCTTATCTTAACCTGTGTGAACCTCTTGGATGTCAGGATTTACATGGGTACTCGATGAAAGAGGAAAATGTGGAGGGAGGCCCAGCACCTCCAGATGTCTCCACATAATGATTTCTTTACCACTTTTGGGGCTGTGAAGACTTAGTAACATTGCTCCCTATTTAACCGTGTTATTAGCAAATACTATCATCTTTCGTATCCATATAATGCAAAAGGTATAAGATAGAATAACATGCTTCCAAACCTGTTGGCTACTAACGAATGATATTATTATGAACTTTTGATTTTTAGCATTGATGTAGCCGTCCCAGTTCACTGTGTAAGCGTACATGTAAAGTTCTGCACCGCACAGGAACCACACGTCTTAAAGAGTGTTGGTTTATGCTTCAGTTCGTGTTGGTAGCGCCAGTTGAAGGTGCTCTGATGACAGTGGTGGGACTTAGTATGAAGTATTGTGATATACTGTCTATACACTTAAGGAAATATCCCTCATCCCACTGCGATTACTATGTTACTAAACTAAATCATTCGTAAGAATATTTCCCTGGGAGGAATAATCTTTTGCAATCATGATGTATTGAGCAATGATCTAGTTATCCACTCTTCAGAAACCAACTCTTGTGATTTGAAACTAATAATCTGAGGGAATTTAGTCATATAATGACAGACATTGTCTTGAACTTTGGCTTTGAGTCATGGAGCCTCATGGAGGTGTTGAATGCTAAAAATTTTACAGGAAATGTCGCAAAACATTCTGGTACTTGTGGATATCTGGTGCATGTTTGAATATTTCTTCGTGGACTGAATGTAGTATTACACGGATTACATTGAGTTGATATGAACTTTGATTAAATCTCCAGCAAAATCAGTTTGATAAGGTACTGAAGAAATATGTAATTTATATCTTAGGTTCTGTTCAAATGATATTTATAGAAAACTAAAAGTTCTTGAAATGAAAACCGAACCTTTCTTTGAATTTGATCTTACGACATGACTGTAGTATAGGTCGTTTGTTACACTGTCTCTTTGTTGATAAAATAACCTCAAGTCTTCTTTGTCTGTGTTACACTGTTCTTCTATGAGATAACCTCACGTCTTCCTTGTCTCTGTCTCACAGTCTCTTGTTTAATAAGATAACGTCACGTCTGATTTGTCTGTGTTACGCAGTCTGTTCCTTAATGAGATAACCTCACGTCTGATTTGTCTTTGTTGACTAATGTCACCCGTGTAAGCTGATTTCTCTTTGCTGAATAAGGAAAGTTTCATATTGGTTCTGTTGTGTAGGAAACTACCGTACTTTTATGTAGCAGTTGCTTCTCTAGTAGCGTTTCTGTTTAGAATTCGACCTTACTTCTTTTTACCAGCTAGAACTGGAGCCTCCAGCTCTTATATTCCTAGACGAACTGGGGTCAAGTGGGGCATGCGTGTCGATCCCTTATCGAATGAAGTACACAGTTCTGTTCTGGCCGGTGCTCGAAATACGGACATGTGAAAGTGCAAGACCCTGCTAACCTCTTTAAATACGCCCCCTCTTGGTTCGTATCTGTGATATCTACCGTGATTATACAGTTCTTATCTCGAGAGCCACGCAGTGTACATTCACATGAGGGAATGTCAGGAAGTGAGTAAAAGTGTCAAAACCCCCAAAAAACTTTAGTGCGGTGCGAGTATCCGACTAGTTTGCACCGGTGTATACCTTTCGTGTACTTGACTCAGGCTTCATGGGCTGTCTTCCCTTAATCGCCCTTGCTCATAGAGCGACCAAGCCTCCCTGATGAGCACAGGGTGAAATACGAACAGGTGTCGGTGATCACATGATAGTTTCCAGTGGAGCTGACCTTAACTGTAAGCTTTACCAAAGTGGGCAAGGTTACGACAGTAAGGAATGGTTCCTTAAGAGGATCGGGTGTTAATGTAGGATTAGAAAGGATTAGTTAAGGTGGTATATATATGTTGCCAGCTTCACCGATGGAGAGTGGGAATAGCGAAATCAATGGAAAATTAATCAAGCCAAACGATGTCTATATTGTTAAGCTCTCGAACTCGGCTGTATAGTCCTTCAGCATGACGGTATGACCTGTGAGCACGACTGCACGAGCATTGGGTATTATGGCATGACCTTTGACTTTAGGGTCTTGGTCAGAGGTCAGGCTGTCTTATCCAACGGTCTTAACGTCTATGCGCTTGGGGTTAAGAGGATGAAATTGATGAACGAGGTGTCGGTCGGATATCAGTCTTAGCAACCCACTTAACCTTCGCCAAAATGAAACTGTGGGCTTCCTGTAGGGGCGTGTTGGACAGGGTGTGGGCGTGATGCTGGGGTGTGTTGGAAAGGGTACATAGGGAAGGGGTGTGTTGGCTAGGGTGATGGGGGAGGGGGCATGTCTGGGAGGTTGTGGAGCAAGGGGGGTCTGTGTGTTGGCAGAGGCGTGAGTGTAGTGTGTCTCACTTGACCAAGCATTTACGACTGCCCTTGTGGCCTCAGCGCTCGGCCGCATTCATACGCTGTGACTCACTGGGGATCCTGATATAGATCCAGCACTATGGCTCGCCACTCTTGCCCGAGGACACCCAACAAGCGCCCGTTGTACCTTAGAATCAGATGATTAATCACAAGATATATTTTGATGCTAATACTTGTTTGTCATTTATCTTTCAGTGAAGTGTCAGCTAAATGGACAGGATTGGTCTTACATGGAGTTAATTCAGTAACATATGTATTTAGCTCTAATCAGGACACTTTGAACCCAGTCCTCAAGTTCGCCTACACGAATGAAGTAATTTTGGAAAAAACAGAAAACCAGCCTTTCGTGGCAGTTAGAGGAGTTCTTAGGTTGGTCGTGGGCGTGGCAGGAAATGCCCTTTGGACGACCAGTGCCCCTCCCCGCTGACCTTGCCCTTCCCGCCAAATTTATCTGCAGAATTCCTGAGATGGGAACTATGCGAGGCATTCGTGCGCGCGTATCGACAACGGCGCGTATTACCTAAGCTGTCTCTACTTTACGGGGAGTAATTTGTACACTCGTGGGGCCCCCATCTCTTGAATAGTTTCTTTTGAGTAACTCCTTAAGTTTCTGCACATTGCATTAACCATGTCTTGTGTGTGTGTGTGTGTGTGTGTGTGTGTAGCTGTATGTCTGTCTGTCTGATTGTGTGCGGTGATAGGTCATACGTAATGATGCTTTTAGTTTACTGCCTGTTTCTAGGCACAGTTTTCAACAGAAAACGTAAGAAACATTTGCACTCTTTGGAATTAGACTTTATCCGTAAGCTTACATTCACGAAGGACGAATGGTACTTCACTGCACAAAGCGTGAATAATATGGACTGTGTTATATAGACCGAATAATATATTTTCTATTAACTTTTGAAATTTTAAGAATATGTGATAGCAGTGTAAACTTAATTGGGAATAAAGAAATGTCAAGTAACAAGTAACAAACTAACATGTCTTAGTATTCCATCAAGGTGCTCCTGTCACCATACGTAAGTCAAAACGGTCATTAATAACGGACGCGAATCTGTCTCAACAACCGTTGCGCATGTAGTTTTCAAATGTCGCCAGGGGTCCATCATCCAGGCCTTTTAACGTTGATTTTGTCATTGCCGCTCGGTCAGGTGTTTAGTTCCTATTTTGATCCAACAGTAGATTTATGTTTGTGTCTTTTCTCCCCTCAGCTGTGCTAGAGAGTTCAAACAAGTTCAATGCACCGTTTACCAAGGACTGAAATTACACAAATCAACAATCAAATGTGGGCTTGCTGACTGGGTCAAATACAGCATTTGTTTTCTCCACAGAGACTCGAGTTAGAAATCACATAATTAGTAATGTCTAGATTCCAAATAGATGAACATGTGAATTGGACTGCAAAGCAGAGATTCTCTTGTAACAGCTGAGCTCCTGAACTTCTCAAATGATGTAGTTGTCAACGTTAAAAACCAAAACCTGGTTATTGTCGTAACCAAATGTAAAGTCAAACGAGTTTACAGAACAGATGGAAATTTTAAGATCCTGCCTTGACCTCCTCGTAGATCCTACGACAAAAATAATCATTCAAGGGGTTTCAATCGACTACATCTAAAGATGAAAACAGGAGACAATAGTTAAGTTGAATCTTCCATCGGAAACAACTCGCACGAGTAGCTGCAAAAAGAGAATCATTTAGACTCTGTGACAAGCTTTCCCAAGTCAGCAAATAACAGAACCAGCCACAAGAAATAATACACAAGACATGTTCTTTACATATAATGCAGACTTAATATCTGAAATCATCATCATCTCAAACAAAGTGTGCTCTTATCATAAGCAAATCTGATGTAAAAACTAATACGTATGATAAACCCGCTAGTGCAAAACACAGGCAGCCATGGAGGTGAATTCAGCGTTTTATTTATGAAATGACGAAATAGATGTAATCAATGAGATGTCTGCGACACAATGGGAGACGAGACCCTGTTGAATACAAAAACACCAGAGGAATGTGGTAAGTGCATGAATACAAAAGCACTGCAAACATGGAACAGAAATATACGAGTGAGGAGAAAGTACAAAAGATCTAGAGTAGAACGAGAGAGACGAGCCCTAATAGTGGAGGCGACAATGAATTGTAAACTTAAAGAAGCCACAACCACAGGAAATGAAACCTATAATATGAAATGACGGACTTCGACCACAGGCTCAACGTGTCCTACGAGACACAGGAAAAGGAGGAACAAGAACGAGCCATCAACGAAATAAGTAAATATCACGTGCAAAATGGAAATCGAGGGCAACCAACTGCATTGGCCTGCTAAGAACATAAGAGGGCATATACACGGGTTATTGCTAGGTAATAAGTAAGATGATAAAAAAAAAGGAAAATATGAATTTGACTTCAGTGAGCCAAAAACCACATTAAAAACAAACGACCTACCCGACTTTTTCCTAAACAGGAATCTTTCAATAGATCTTGCCACTTCGCCACAAGATTTCAAGTTTGCCCATTGAGAACATGCTCATTTAGTCTTACCCAGGACTTGACTCCGGGAACTCTGTCTCTACAAAAAAAAATGCACAACTCCTCTTGTACGACCACTAGATATCCTCTGGACAACAAGTCAAGATTCTGGCTACGTTCCCGAGAGCTTGAAAGTGACTCGCATTGCCCCGTTCCACAAAGTAGGAAGCAAAGCTTTGCCAAAATACTACAACGATAACATTGCCATTGCACATTGGGAAAAATACGTGATAGAGTCTTAGGGTGGCTGACTTTATTAATCGAATAATCTACTTAACCCAGGACGTGTTTTGGGCTGGATGATCTTGCATATTTGTGTAGTTGTAGCGGGACTGGAAAACGAATCAGTTGCTGACGTGATATACACATTTTGCTAAAGGCATTTGATGTGACCGTGATGCCATAAAGGAAAAAAATGTGTGACATGGGAATAACCAGTAACTCTGGAAGAGGGATGTGTAACGTCTTAAGTAACATATCACAACACGTTGTAAATCAGGCTATTTCCAGTGCCTCCTCGGCAGAATGCGCAGTACCCCAAGGAAGTGTACTGGCACCCTTTTTGTTCCTCATTCTTATTCGACGAGGCAAAAACAGGTCAGTTTCATGTCATCCTTTGCAAATGATTCTTGAATAAGTACGAAAATCTCTTCATTAGAAGACGTGGAAGTAAGTCTTCCACTGTGCTACCGAAAACAACATACCTTTCATCGTGGATAAATTCTAACTCCTCCGTTATGGGAAGAATAAAGAAATCAAGAACAATGCAGAATGCTGGACGGACACAGACACCGTCGTTTTACGATTGAGCAAAAACTTTAGAGTAATAAATCCACATCTCTATCTTCAGCGAACAAAATAAAGCAACAGTTGCCTCTTTACAAGGGAGGGGGAAAAAAAAAACTTGCTCTTTAAGGCATTAATTTTCAGCTGAATTACCTTCCAAGGCGGGTGAAAGTGCAGAATTAGAAAGTGTTCAGACATCTTTCATTTTTAGTCCGTATTGACGTGGTAAAGGAATTGAATTTTTGGGAACGAATGAAATATCAGGCTATACGCTCAGAAATAAATCCCTTATGGCGCACCAGGCATGGAAGGCAGTAAAATAGTACCCCGTAAGTCAAAAGACGCGATGAACACGGAAGGAGAAAACACCCCGAACATACTGAGTCCAAGACTGTTCAACAGATTGCCTGCCCACATTAGAAACACGATGGATGCTCTATGGAGAAATTTAAAAAGGCCCTGGATGAGTATTTACCAAGTCTACCAGACGAACCAGGCAGTGGTGGTTACGTGGGGATGCGGACTGCGGTTTCCAACAACTCGGTTAACCAATGACCCAACTCGGCTGCCTGGACCTAGCCAGAGATGTGGGAGAAGACTTCCGAGGTCTACTATGGGTAAATGCTACGCTGGTCCGTAACTATACCAGTGGCATACCCTGTGACTTCGAATACACTGCTTGAAGCTTCAACCCGCAGTCTCCAGACCAAACTTTATTATAATTTTGCTCTAGATTATATCATACAGAAATGTAATTATACATTCCCAGAGGATATCAGTCTTGGTCAACTGTTACCCCACCTCAGAAAAGTCGATGGACCTCTTATTTTTCTTTTCCTTTTTAAATATTATTCGTTACGAACATTTGTGTTCATTTATATTGCCTTTCCACATATACATCCTTACATGTATATATACTTATACGTATGCATATACATATATACATATGAATTTCAGCTCACTTTAGCGTACTGTCTCAGACTGCCCTTCTGCCACACCTCTCTCATACGCTGTCATTCTTTACACGATCATTTCGCTTCATGCTACATTTTGTCCTGCCATTGCCTTTCCAACGCATTTTCGATCTTCCTCTTTCTTTGAAGGCTCGACTTAACTATATTCTCATTTGTATATTCGTTTACAGGCTATATTTTGTTTGAATGCTATGTATTTGTCATATGCGTACTTTAAACATTTGGTCTCTCTGGTGGTGTAGTAAGACAAAGGCTGGAGGAGCAAGACGGGAGGAGCTGCAGCAGTGGTAGGTACTCCTATACTCGCCATATTCTTGTTAATCGGATGGGGGTGGTCGTGCAGCTGCTGGTGATGCAGCCCTGTGTATACGTAATTTGCAATTCTCGTCCAGTTAAGCAACACTGATGTTAACATCAGAATTAATAATGATAATGATAAGTATAATGATAATAATGATAATGATAATTGTGAAGGAAGATGGCGTTAACATTTCCTGTTACACCATTTACCTCCGTTTAAAGTAGACCATTAGAGTTAATAAGGTTAACCTGATATACGGAGCTAATATGATCTCGTGAGAGTGGTTGGTGGTGGAGCAGGGAGGGAGGAGGGTTGCCACACCGGACGGTAACTGCACGTGTTTTATGGCCACACCACGAGAAGGGGATGGGTAGAAGCGTGATGTGTCCGGAAGCTTAATAACACCCAGAGCAGCATAGTGTAAAATATCTTATGACTGCCGCATTGGCCTCGTAAACCGTAAGACCCACCCACTATCCAGCTCTGCATATTTATGACCAGGTATTGTCTTCCGCTTCCCTCTCCCCATGTGTAAACAAACAAAACTGAAGAGTTTCTCCAGGAACGTTGCCTGAGCCTAACCGGCTTTACTTGTTTGTACAGGACCACCTAATTCAGTCCGTTGGTGACGTCACATTTGGGGTGGATGCCCTCACACTTTTTATAGGTCGGATAAGGACATCCTTAGATGAATGTAGTGTACTGCTGAAAAGATATATATCATACTGAAAAGATGTATATCATACTTAACTTAATCGAGGGTAGGTTAAGGTGTTTAAGTATATGAAATAAATATATATATCTACCCACCAAAAGGATATCAGACAAGCCTGAATTAATATAATTGATACATGATACGTATTATAAGGGTTTTCAATACCCACTGAATTATAGGTACTCATAAATAATAACACTTAGTATCTAATTACATCACAGGTAAGTTACAGAAATACGTTGGGAGATTCAGAAAGGTACAGTCATAGAAGTAAGGGGAAACTACATTGTGGCACGCTTGGTAATAAACCTAACATTGGGGCCAGAGGGCAACACGGGGAGAATGTCTTCGCGCGTCTGAGAAATTAAGTTCTTGAGATTATCATTGCACAATTACTACCATGAAGTCACTAATGAAATCAGATTAGCAAGAACTAAATGTCATCCAGAGGCATTGAAATTGTCACGCCACATCATCATGTACAGAGAAAGAGAGAGATAAGTAGCACAGTAATAGTTATAAATAGGTTAGCAATTGCCTCCCTCTTGATCCAGCTCATTAAAGAGTTGATCCCTTCAAACCTAGCGTTCTCTTCTGGTGATTTCGAAACTTCATTCATGGCGGATGAGTAAGAAGAGAAGGTATCATAAGTCAGTCTAATATGCGTAGGCATTTGTATACGGATGTTATAAGAGATTTGGAAAAAATATACCAATAACCCTTACTGGATGGGCAAATAGAAGAGACAATATTTAAGCATAGTGTAGAATTACGTGTGGTTACTAGATTACCGGTAACTCGTTGTGGGGAAGAGGTCTAGCCACAGGATAAGCCTCTCACTTCCTCAAGTCTTGAACACTGTCTGCGGAGTCTATGTGAACGAGCTCCCGTTGTACACATCCGTACATACAGACGAGACAACTGATTGTTGCATCCCACAGATTTTCTCATGGAAAGGGACTTAAATATATTGTAAAGACGACAATAGAGGATGCTTGACACAAATTCTACGAATACAGGTTTGCCAAGTCTTCCGTGGCGATCCATGTATAAGAGCATGGATTAATCATCTAGTGCTAACCTTGAACCACCGGTGTCAGACATGTTCATGGGACTTACCTTGCCGTTTCTTGACTGAAACCTTACGATAACATTTGAAAGAGGAAAAATATTTGTATTGGCCAGTCGCGTCAAATACAGGTAGTAATAAACAGTTACATCACTGAGGTTAGGTATTTAGAATGACTGCGTCTCCAGGGAGACTGTGGGTGCGGTGGCGCTCCCCTGCCAGCACGGAGTGGGTACCGCAGTCAGTATGCGGGGTGGAGGTGCCATGTCCGGCAGTTGTTCTTTGGGAACAGCTTAGGTACGCCCTCCATATCCGTCACTTTCACGAAAGTGAGCTGGCGTGTTTTATATTTACTGTGATGTGGTTATCATATTGACGTGTTTATTGACTTGACAGATCATGGCATTCCTGGAGGGAATGTGCGGGGAACGCTGTTTTCTCCCGGGTTTCGTAACGGACATTATGCCCAAAGATTATTTCGTCACATTTTTTCCCTCGTGTGATATCTGTAGCTGCTACATAGAATAACCTAAAAAAATGTTGTAGTGCCTTACAGGGTAACTCATGGTGTGCACACGTAGACACATGACTCACGCATCGGCTCTCCCGGGTTCGAATCCTGGGCTTGGCAGTCGGCTTACAGCCAAACCAGCTGTTCATCCTCCTCATGGGGCTGGTCGATGATTGGGTACCTGGCATAGGCTGGACTGTATGTATGTAGTACATGTATCCATATTAGAGTGAAGACCTTGGTACATATACAAGGTTAAGAGACGGGACAACACTAGTGTAAAATTCGCTTTGTGACAACACTGGTGTAAAACTCGCTTCCCATACCACACACATCTGGAACATTTATTGATGGTGTACATGGTGGGCATTCCACGGCCAGGGGACAGTGACGGCTACCAGATGAGGCCTGGAATCTCAGGAATGGGAACCTGTGGTTGGGTGGGTCAGTAAAAGTGCGGGCAAGGCAGAGTGGATGAGGAAAAGACCCGGGGATGGTCGGTGGTGGAGTGAGGGACACATTTCTCTCCGACGACCCGCGCCGCCTAGGTATGACGTAAGATTTGTACAGACGCGCAAAGAAGTTCCTGGAATTTTTTGTTTTCGAATATGTATTAACAATGAAATTCCACGAGATTATTCTTTTATAAAATATATTATTTAGATCATATTATCCAATTACTTAGAAGATAATCTGTGCTGGTATATGAACTGAAAAGCTTCACAACATATTGGTTGTACAAAACACACACAAACACAAAAACAGTAATTCAGTTAAAGACAAGCGTAGAACGAAGCAAAAAAGGAGTTCCCTCTTCTCCTGAGAATAGACATTTTAATGTTTACATTAAATTGTACAGAATATTGATCATGAAATAAAATACGGTGAGGAGGGAGTGTCATAGGGAGGCAGTTGTCGAGTGAGAACATTAGACAAATTGGAGTCACGAAGGGTTTTAGATTGGACGCCAGCTGGTCGCCTCGACTTAACTGTTATAATGAGTTGAACTTTCCAAGGCAGACTTGCTTCACCTGGTGAACTCTCCGTTTCACAGTTGATGCAGCATTATATATATATATATATATATATATATATATATATAATATATATAGATATATATATTTGATATTTATATATATTATATTTATATATTA
>JAYMFT010157669.1:0-12489 GCA_038088735.1 Panulirus argus | reverse complement strand
CTACTTCAGGTGGTACAAAACTCAGACGACTTTGCCAAGAGGGTTTAACATACTCAAAAAGACCTGTAGATCAACTTATTCATTAAGTTTATCAATATAAAATACATTCATTTATGTCATAACCTAATCAAGTGACTTGTATATGTGTATAAATGTGTGTATTTGTGTGATTACCCATTAGTACATATAAAGGCATAGCTTTAGATTAAAGGGTTAAATCTTTCAATCCCTTTCTTCTGTCATAAATTCTTGTGAACTATACAGTGCTTTCTGCATTCAGGAACTCTTATTGTATAGAGCGCATCCACTGTTACGTTACTATAGATGAATAGCATTACTTAAATACAAAAATTATATTTCTCATCCCTCAGGATCAACTTGCCTTCTTTGCCTCCATCTCTGCCATAGCCACTCTGCTTGTATCCCCCAAACCCAGCAGCTGCATCAAACATATTATGACAGTTGATCCAAACAGCACCTGCCTGTGAAAATCAATATGTATTTTTCTTAACAGAATACATATTTTCAAGCAACTGAGAGGTCTGAATATATAGGAGCATTTCTTCAGTGTGAATACCCATGCCATTTAACTGAAAGCCTCTATGCCTTGTGCACACTGCTGAACAAATACTGTATATCCAAACAGTAAAAGTTGGTAGGTTAAAGGACAATATGTGCAATACTTAATCAACTCTTCTGTTCATTAATGCCCAATATTAGGCCAGCCTATACTTACTCATCACCATCTTTTTAGAGAAATATATGTCTTACAGGTGACACAGGTAACACCTGCACAAATCCATTCTATAGCTGGTATATATAATGTATTAAAATATGTATTTCTCATAGGAGCCCCTCTTAATCATCATCTACAACATGTAGGAGATACGAAGGCAGTATTCTTCAACCCTACCCCCAGGGAAAATAACATACCTTGATCATTTTAGCAGTCTCAATGGCTAGTGTCATCTGTTCTGTGAACACAGAAGCCCCTAACCCATATATAGTGTTATTTGCTAAAGATATGGCCTCCTTGGCAGTTCTGAAAGATAAAAGACGGCATATTCAAAATTCATTTAATATAAAAATGTTTCTAACCACCTAACACCTTAAATCTTATTAAGCAACAAAACATACCTGCTCTTAATACGAGTTACATTTTAAAAGATGCAAACACATTAAACTTCTTAAATTTCCTGAAGAGTCCAGCTTCAGCTAAATCACTGGGAATATTAATGAGGTAAAACAGGACTACTTGGATCTGAACAGTGGACCTCCAAACTTGAAGTGGTCAGTTTTAATTCGTTTGACACCCATTTTCAGCTGCACTGCATCAGTTACTCTATTTTTGAGCTCCCTGAAAATGTCAAGAAATAGATCTTAGTGCTTCACTGGCAGTCTCTGTCAGGAAATTTAGCAACTTCTACGAAGTTTCATTCATCATGGAGCATGGTTTTGGGCTCTGGATCATCAGAAGACTCCTGCATCTTCCCAAATGAAATCTGAACCAGTAGAATACAAGACCCCTACCAGGAGCTTATTAGTTTCTTAATGTCTGCCTGGATCATTCTCATCTACAAAGTGCCAAACCTTAACATTAACAGTGATATCATATGTTTAAGCAAAATGTCTAAACTTGAAACCATGTCTTACAATTAAACAATCAAATCTATGTTGAAAAAAAAAAAGTGACCAACAGAACTTACCTAAATGGCATGGCAACAAGAACAGGGCCAAATATTTCCTCTATCACAGTACGAGATGTGGTTCCCACTCCAGTGATTAAAGTTGGCGGATAATAGCAACCTGGTGGGGCTTCTACTTGGTAAACCTAGTAAAAAATATTGATGAGAACTGGATTTCTGATAAGGAGGATAGAGAAGCAGACCATATAAACAAAGAAATGGTACTCTTAGACAAAATATAGATAATGTGTAGAATAGAACCAGATATGTGGAGAGAATGGATATTGCCTGAAAATGGGCACCTGAATCAGGAGAATGGGACAAATGCTGAATGAGGTCCAGGCAGGGAATAATATAATGGAGTTTATGAATGTAAGACAGAATAAGCAAAAAAAGAGAAAAGAGGGTTCTGTAGAGTCCATGACAATATTTGGTGGTAAGTGGCATGCAGATTTCAGACTGACAGAAAATCTAAATGATAAAACTGTTGTTTTTGACTGAAGACTGACTTTAAATATTCTCTTCCAGTCTGACAATAACTGACATTCAAACTAAGTGGTCCAGACGAACCTTGGTATTATCGGTCAATGTTTTACATCAGGGCTTACACTCTAGGCCCTTTTTGTTCCAATTATAGCTCCATTATTTTTCTTACTATCACCAGCTACCTCCCCATATTTTTTACCTAACACAAGACCATCCTTAAATCCTTTTTCCACACTTGATACACTGTTGCTGTTCTCAGTCATCTTCTTTGGTCTATATCTCACAACTAACTCGTACACTTTTATATAGCAATCTTACATGTCTTTAGTACTGAATTGGTTACTGTTAATGCATTTCTTACAACTTCACACCCTCCTCCTTTGTGCAGGAGGGTGTTATGTTTGCTAGGGATAGAGCAAATTGGAGCAATGTGGTGCACGGGACAATGTGCTGTCAGTGGGCTGAACTAGGGCATGTGAAGACGCGGGAGGGGGGGGAGCCATGCAAAGGCCTGTGAGGCTTGGTTATGGATAGGGCACTCAGGTTTTAGCGCATTATACATGGCTGCTAAAATGTGAATGTAAATAAATGAAGCCATTTCTTTCTCTATTCCTGGCACCAACTAACTGATGCAGGAAATGGCAAACGTATGAATAAAAAAAATCTATTCTGAGTGTAGAACTCTTCCAAGTGTAGACATGAGCAAGCTGAAAGCACTTCAAACCCAGTTCTGTCCTCAAAGGCTCAGGCTGAGGTGTCTGAATGTGTGTGGTTGTAAGAAATGAGTTTTTGTAAAATGCATTTTTCTCATATCACTATTTCCCAGAGTTTTTCCCTTGGTTACCATACATCATTATCTTGTATATCATTTCTGAATTTTCATATGAAATATAAAAATGCATATACCAACATTCTGAAGGTATGAAAGTGAAAACAGGAAATCATAAAAACCATCCACGGGATGTAGAGCTACTGTAGCAATAAATAACATTGTTCAAACATACCTCTGCTCCTTCTTGGCGGGCATCATCAACATACTCAGCAATGTAGTTCTGCTGGCATGGATCAACAATGGCTCCCATATCCATAGTTTTGTCTAGGGATGATCCAAGCCTCAGAGTCTGCATTCGCTGTTTCAATTTCTCCATAAACCTATCAAAAATAGGTTCTTGAACCAGAAGACGAGAACCAGCTGAGCATACCTGAAATTTAAAGTATTAAATCTTTTTAATTACAATGCTCAACCCAAGGTGAGTTCAGAAAATGTACCCCAGTAAGTTTCCAGTTTAAAAGAACACGCAGTGCACAACTGGATCCCTTTTCTTGAGTTTATAAAATTTACTCTCAGAAAAGCAGCTCCACATTTCCAATTAAGCCACAAATTCTTGTGTTCAACAGATTTACAATATTCTTTTTCAAAATAAGAACATCCCCTCAGCCCTCCTTCTCTTATATCCTTTGCTATTATATTCCTCTTTATTTTCAATTTTTTTGGTCTAAGATGAAACAAAAAGCAAGATATACCTCTCAGTAAATAGTTACCTGTCCTTGATTGAACCAGATGGCATCAACAACACCTTCAGCAGCAGAGTCCAGGTCTGCTGAATCAAAGACAACCACAGGACTCTTCCCTCCTAGCTCTGCGTCATGCAAGTTAAATAAAAAGTTGTGATAAGGATTGATTATTTAGAATTAGCAACCACATCAATTGTGATAAAGAACTTTACCATTCATTGAAAATGTTTTTGTACTTGTTCATACCAGCATTCATTATCAGCACCATCATGATAGTTATCATTCAGTTATTTAATATTCTTTTGACCTTTACTTCGTTTCAGTTCATGCAAGTTTCCCAGTCAAATTATAGACATATCTTTATGCCTGCAAAATCTAACCAAAAAAATTCCCTTTTTCACATTCTTTTAACTTTGAAGCTCAAAGTAGTCACTGAAATAACTGTAATTGCTCTTCACTCTCTGTACTTCATAACCTTTTCAATCTAGTTCTTCTTCCATATGATTCCTGTAACTTTCCTAAAGTTCAACATGGAAAACTATCTCGCTGAACTCTGCAGAACATTTGTGGGAATACCAGTTTCCTATTCCTTATTCCTTCTCAAATTAGTTGCTCAGATATAGAAAACATAGCGTCCCCCATGACTACTTCAGTTCCTCCTCTTTTCATATTCATATTTCTCATTCCCAAGCATAACTAGTTCTTGACATCTTAAACTTGACAGTTTACTGTGTCACTTGCTCTTATACACAACGGTAAATCAAATCCTGCAATCCAACAATTTCTGCTTGAATTAAGTAGAGAAGCTTATTTAAAATCAGTTTCATATTTCAACACCAATCTGTTGTCTGTCAATGTCCAGTGGTATAAGTACTCCAAATATAGCAAAGCTGACCTTGCAAAATTTCCTTTAAGCAACTGGGTTATTGTATCTAACTCTAATAATACAAAAAGAGAGAAAATTACATGAAAATGTGTTGTATATAAACTCTATAGAAAAATGTCATACTAACCAAGAGAAAGCTTCTTTCCTGTCCCAGCAGTGGCCTTTCTCAGGATCTGACCAACTTCTGTTGACCCAGTGAATCCAACTTTATCAACATCAGGATGAGTAGCCAACATACTACCCATTGCACCTCCACCTGTTATCACATTAAACACCCCAGCAGGAAGCCTGTGAATGATTACATATTTTTAAGCAAAATTTCCACCTTAAACAATTGTCTCAGTTTTATCACACCAAAATAAAGAAGGAAACAATCTAACCTTTAATAATTCTTCTGAGTTGTGGAGAGTTTTTTTTAAATTTTCAAACAACTTTGTTGGATTATAACTGGCAATAAAACACTCATAAATTTTGAGAGAGAACTAAGTGTAGCCTATAAAGGGAAACTGCAGTCTATGACATCTGTAGCATACCAGTAACTACTGCATTACAACAAGAAATTCAGGTTTCTGTGGTTAAGCAGAATATTAGATCAATAAAGGTAGAAGACATGCACTGTTCACATACCCAGCCTCAGCACAGATCTCGGCAAACAGCAGTGCCGACAAACGTGTGTTGGTAGCTGGCTTCAAGACAACTGTGTTGCCCATTGCCAGGGCAGGACATACCTTCCAGGACAGCAACATTAATGGAAAATTCCAGGGAACAATTGCACCAACCACACCTGATCAGTAAAATAATAATTATAAAACTCTTTATTTAAGTACTAAATTTTAATGGTAGATAAATACAGTCTCATTTGAGACAGCCATGCAGGCGGACAGACGTGAGTAATTAAAGAAGTGGAAAAATATCAAATATCTGATTCCTGTAATGCAAGATATAGCTGATTATTTCCTAAATTCATCTATAATTCAATCAGGACTTACATAAAACATTTAGTTGGCTTGGTGAGCAAAATCTCCCTTTCTTTTAATGTATTCCAGCGACAATTCCAGTCAACTGAACTGTTATATGTCCACTGGTTATGAGTCAATTGTGTAAATCTACCACTCCATAAACTGATAATATATTTCTTGTAAATGTTTTCCTTTTGTTTTCTCATACTTTACCAAAAAGGTAATTATATAATCTTGGTGACTTGTTTTTATCTGCTAATTGAAATCAAGCCAGATTATGCAAGTAAAACTTTTTGAATAATGTGTGACTTTATGCCAATGCTAGTGCACCTCTACCTTCCTGCTCTAGGAAATTCTAATGCTGCTTCCTGGTGTGAGAAAAGTTGATTATGTAAGGAATGACTCCATTACAGAGAGGTGTAATAGCAAGTGTATCATGATCGAGAAAACAGACCAGGTCGTTCAGACATACTGACAGGGTAAGCAGAAAGAGGCTCACCAAGATGTATGTGTCAGAAGTTAATGGAACAAGGAGATGGAAGGATGAAGTGAAAAAGGCTTAGGAGTATCAAGACCTAAACTTTCTGAAGGGTAAGAGACATACATGGGAGAGAAAGAATTGGAGTGATGTACTCTACTGGAGCAACTTGCTATCACTTGGCTGAAACAGGAAATATGAAGCAGTCAAGGTAAACCATAGAAAGGTTTATAAGGTTTAATGTGGACGGTAAGCTCTTTACTTGATGCATTATACACGATAACTAAAGGGTGGTATGCATCTGAGACTATTGTTCGTCTGTTCCTAAAGCTACCTTGCAAAAATGCTGCAGAAGTCTCTGTAAGTGCTCTAAGAATACTGAATGTGACTGAACATACATTGCACATCTGATATATGAAACATCAGAGCAACCCACCAACAGATTTCCAGCCTTTCATTTCAGTATCCATTAACTGTGCCCAGCCAGCATGATAGTACAAGTGTCGAGCAACCAAAGGTATATCACAGTCTCGAGTTTCTCGAATGGTCTTCCCATTGTCCAGAGATTCCACTACAGCTAGAAGACGGGAATGTTTCTGGACATGACGGGCAATACTGGAAACCAAGATTAAAATTTCTCATTAAAATATTCCCCAAAGGATCCCATACAAAATACTTCATAATTAATCAATGATAATGTAAGGGCTATGAAGATCACGAAAAAGTGGGGTTAATTAACATAAAAATGGGTGAAACACTTGTTGACATAAGAAGAATCTATGAAAACATCACCTAATCTTCCCAAGCAGATACTAATCATGTTAAAGATACCACATGGGATGACTATTTGAAGGGTGACTATGTAGCAGTGCCACTAGATGGCCAGTGTGTTGTCTGTTTGTTTACACTATTCGCCACTGCAAGATGCTCAGTCATGGAAGTGTCTGGCATATACTTCAACTATATACTATAAATTAAGATTAATCACAGCTAGTAAGGGAAGTTAGTTGAGGATTTCGTAGGTTTTGTTGATTTCTACGAGTGTTTCATGTACTTTTACATTAAAAAGCCCCATATTTTTTCCAGATCTTCTTAGCCCTCCCTATCATTTCTTATATACTGTATAAGTGTAGTAAAAAAAAAAAAAATGCTCCATGTCAAGCAATGCCACAGTAAATTACTTCTACAAAGAGTAAGGAATGTATTAATACAACTCTCATAAAATTCTGCAAAGACATTGTTTGGTCGGGCAAAACTTATACTTTACCATAGATTCTTACTCACCTATATAAGTAGCGAGCCCTTGCGTGACCTGACAAAGCACTCCATGATGTGTAAGCCTCTTTTGCAGCAGCAACAGCTTGGTCCACATCATCTTCATTACCCTGGATGGTTGTTGCTAAAATGGTGTCCCGGCAAGGATCTTTTGTTTCGTATGTCTTTCTGTCTTCAGGGTGAACCCAAGCATTGTTGATAAAATGGCCAAATTTTCGGTCATGGTCATCCAACCAGTTCTGATTGTTTAAGTACATAGGTCCAAATTGTAGTTTAAGGACATGCATGTATTCATTTACAAATGTTAAATATAATTGTTTCAGTTATCAAAACTGGTTATGTAGGCTTTTGCTTCATGTAAGTCTCCCTGCTCTATGTATATCAATAAGCAAATGTATTTCCTTAAATTATACATTAGCCAAATAACATCACGTAAATTAACCTAAAAACAAGCATTTGTTCGTCAACTTCCTAAGGGGAAATCACATTAAACAATACTTTTAGCTTAGGAGAGCACTTTTGACACACAGATTTTAGTGTCGAGTACATTTTCCAATCTTATGGTAGGTCACCGATTAAAATCTTCATATTACAAATCTATCAGTACTTGTCCAGTAATTTTGGTGTGTATGTGTTTACTCAGTGCTGTGTCTGTTGGGGATAGGGGGAATCTGTGAGTTGACGTTGCTGAAGTCTGAAGCAGGGGTACGCTTTTTATTCCTACCTGGGAATTAATGGTTACTGACGGAGTGATTTGGATGGGAAGGGTCTATTGCCGTTGCAAAGAACTGAGTACTAAGCATATTAATGAGGGGTTATATTACGAGAATCTTTGTTCCTTTGTACAGGTTTTGAATGTCTGTGGTTGTTAAGCAGCCAGCACTTGTTTTAAGGGCTTTGTTTAGAGGGATTTGCATCTCTATATTCTTTTGGCAGAGAGAATGACCAAAAATGTGAAGCATAACTTAGGGTGGATTATATGAAGAAGATACTAAGGGATTCTTTTTCTTGCTTAATTCTGGTACAAGTAAGTGTTCTAACAACATTTAGTTTGTTTGTAACCATGTGTTAATGTTTATGGTGTGATACGATTGAATGAAATCTTATGTGATTTTCTTTTCTTTTTGTGGTAGTCGTTGACCTTTAATTTGACAGAAAGATGTAGGTGGATTTCAAAGGGTATGCAAGCATCCTTTTTTGCTTGATATAGTGTTGCATGTTTGTAGTTGCTTGAGTAGTATCATGGAACTGTGATGTGATTGTCTCATCATATGAATATGAAGGGATTTTCACACTGTAAATTGGAGGTAGTGACGGTAGGTTAGGTAAGAAGAGACTGAAGAGTTTTGGAAAAGAACTGCTCCCTGAAGAGAGGTGTCAAGTTAATTTTGTATGAGGCCATGTCAGGCGACACTGTTGAATGCTGTATTAATATCTTTTGCAACAAGTACTGTGTGGGAAGGAGTTTGTGGTTGGATGAAGCCAAAGCCATCCAGGATGTGTTGTGCTCTGTAGGTTACAGTGGGATATTTTAGTTGACACTGTTGTGAATCAGTTTTCCAAGTACATCAAACATATTAATGATGGTGGTGATGTACAGGAGGGAAGTTGTGTGATTTGGAACATCTCAGGATGGATATTTTGTTGACAAGTTTCCTGATGTCTGGGATTTTCGTTCTATCAAGGAGGTGAAGATATCTGCAAATACTTCAACTGCAATTTCGCCAAAGTGTTTGATGTTTTATTTCCTTCCCTTTATGCATGTAATTAACTATTTGTATTTACCAGTTTTTACAGTAAGGGGAGAGAGTTTTACCCTCTTGGGGCCCAGTTTCTGGTACTTTTTATACTATATAGAAGATTTATGAACCTTCGTAAGTTGCTGGCATTCCCGGTCTTTTTGCTTAATTTTTTCCAACCACCTATTATCCTTATGCCAAAACAATATTCCTTTACATCTTTCTTAACCAGCCTCCATCGCAGCTTTTGATCATGGTCTCTGGTAACTCGGGTATCGTACCTTGTTACAAACAGTTTACTGTCACCATCATTATGTTGTGTGTGTAACTGTCTATGTTTAATCATCTGTTTGCACTGTATGGGGAGGAAGGAGTTTTACATTCATGGAGCCCCATCTCTTGACCATTCTCAACTATCATACAACTTCTTAAAGTTATGTATGCAGTCTGTATGAACCATGTCCTCAGTCATTTCATTCAATTCATCCCCCACTCCTTTACTACAAAAATACATCTTTTACATCTTTTATAATAACTCTCTTGCTTAAAGAAGCAATTTAAAAAAATCATGGTAGAACATGTGGTTAAGACAGGCCCCATAAGAGCACTTTAAACTCTTCCTGCACAGACACATACACATTCAATCACACCCACACATACTCAGACAAATTTACATACTGGTAAGGATCAAACTGACTGCTAGGAGCCACATCATTTGATTAAGGTGTCTAAGGGCAGCTATTAATACAGATGGGGTAATATGTATGGAGATGAAAAAACTTCTTGAGCGTATCTATACTCAAAAAGACCCAGAGGTACCATTACTTTCAGCCATGGAAGAGAAAGATACCTTAGAAAGTACTGAAATAAATCCATGTAAGATGGAAATCTCATTCAAGAGCCAGACCCACACAAAGTGTAAAGACTATATATTGCATCTCACTAGTATTACTCAGAGAGTGCCCAGAGACCCTTCCGTAAATACTAGTACTTACTAATCTGTCATTACCAACTTGATCTGTTTGAAGAGGGAGTTGTACACACTTGGAACCCCATCTGTCAAAATTATGTGTATGGAGAGATATGAAGTAGTATTTTTTTTTTGTGAAGATAATTGTAGCCCCCATGGACCATCCAAAGAGAAGAGGTGATAACTATACGAGCAATATTAAAAAACTGAAAAATCTATACTATAAAAAGTATGAGAATAAAAGGTGGGAGCTTATGAATACAATATCATGTAAGATGCGATTGTTCATTTTAGGCCACACTAAACCAAATTCAATGTAACCAAAAGTACTGTAGGATACATTAGGTTAGGTTTGGTCTGGTTAGATTCTGCCAGCTGAGGTTTGCTGTGGTTTGGTATGTTTGTGAACTTTGTGCAAAACTCATTGTCTTTAACCCCACATTTTCCCTGAACTTAGAGTCGTCCAGACTCTGTGGGTCTTAATTAAGACTACAAATTTGCTTGAGGGGGCAGTGCACTTATTACATAAGGACCTCGATTTTGCCCACAGACAAATTTCTCAATTCTAACTTCAAGTCAGCTGTCCTGTGAAAGTATATCATTGAAAAGAAATCATTTCAAATAATGACATAAGGAAAGTAATCAAACTATTGAAGTTAAATGAATAATTATCTATTGTAGTGAAGGCTGAGGCATTCTTATGCAGCAGTTTCTGAAACTTGAAACTGTAATATGGAATATTGAATTAAAACTGATATATACCAGGTGTAGAAAACTAAAAATAAAGCTACAATCATCAGCATAGAATATTCTATACATAATGTGGCTGGGTTACTCCCTTAGGTGGAAGTAATCAGAAAAAAAAAATTTACAGCATCATGACCTTGAACACAGATTAAGCTGACGCACCAAGTACTGTGAATTGTCTATGTAACTAATGAACTTGGAGACCATTACGATACAACATACTGTTCACACAATTAATTCAAGCATATCCCAAGTTATATAAAAGAATTTAAGGAAGATTTAAAGGACTTTGTCTATCTTAATATCCATTATATCAATGATTCAGCAATGTCAGATATATTTAGCGCATGTAACTGGTATATACACACCTGAGCGACTTTTTCGTCCTCAGGAGCGGGGCCATAGTCCATTCTATCAAATATTCTGGCAATAGAATTGCTCTCCTGGGACTTAGTGCCTACAGTGCCAGCCATTCTTGAAGCTAATCAGGAGTCATGTAGGAATTAATGGTGGATTAGGTGTGCCAATACTGAAAATTGAGAAGGTTAAATATTTCTACACATTAAAAAGTACGCGATAGAGTTGTATTTCATAAATATGAAAGTTCAATTCCCTTTAGCTTTAGAGTTGTGGGCATAGACATGAATTTCAGTACAGTACTTCCTACATGTTATGTTCGTTCAGATTCCCTTCCATGGCACAAAATATTGAAATTATACAAGTTTCCTCCTTTTCTTTTCAGTGACTTTATAGTCTTATATCAGCATAGTGTCATAATCTGTAATTTTCATGCATTGAACTTAAGTTATTGTATTTTTTTAGTGAATAGTTATACCTAGAATAAGCTGAAGTCGAAGTTGTAAGGAGAACATTCATTAAACCACCTGTCGGCCAGATTGCCCTGTGATTGGACGAGGGGGCGACACACCCCCGATGGCATCCATGAATTGGATCTTTAAATGTGCCTTTAAAGCAGGAGTGACAGCAATTATAGATAATTAGAGGGCATTTTAGGGCGATGCCAAGTGTCGGAAAATTTTTTGGCCATAGTGTGAAGTGAAGGGAAAAGTAATTCCTTGAAATGCCGGAATTTTAGGTTTCAATATCTACATTTTTGTGCTTTGGCTACATTAATTATATTTTTGGTTCAGATTAGATTAATCAATTAAAAACTAATTATGTACGAACTTGTACTGAGACCACAGATGTCCATTAATTCATTTTCCCAATTGCGAAACCCCCTCTTAACCCCCCCCCACACCTTAATCCAAATTGGAAAAATCAATTAAATATTTCCATCACCAGAGAGATAAATACTGTCATACCATCAGTGCCATTACTATTCATAGAATTTCTATGGTAAATTTACTTAAAATTAAGAGCTGACACCCATGTAAGCATGTCTGAGGCACTATATCACCTCCACTGCTGTAAATATTATTTAAGAAATAATTTTAAAAGCAATTTTTTATGCGCTGTTGACAGATGCTGTCTTGTCCCTTCACCGTCAGTAGAGACTGGGGACTGTGCAGGAGAGACTTGCCCGAGAGACAAAGACTCCCGTGGTGTTGCTGTTGGCGTTCCTGAACCTTGACGCATGGGTTCGAATCCTGGTTGCGGCAGTCGGTCCACAGTCAACCCAGCTGTTCATCCACCCCTTGGGGATTTGGTCGATGAAATGGGTACCTGGCTCAGGCTAGGGTATATATATATATATATATATATATATATATATATATTACACTTTAT
>JAYMFT010157658.1:0-12490 GCA_038088735.1 Panulirus argus | reverse complement strand
CAGAGGTGGAGGGAACAAGGAGACGTGGGAGACCAAATTGGAGGTGGAAGGACGGAGTGAAAGGGATTTTGAGCGGTTGGGGTCTGAACATGCAGGAGGGTGAAAGGCATGCACGGAGTAGAGTGAAGTGGAACGATGTGGTATACCGGGGTCAACGTGTTGTCAGTGGACTGAACCAGGGCATGTGAAGCGCCTGGGGTAAACCACGGAAAGGTCTTTGGGCCTGGATGTGGAAAGGGAGCTGTGGTTTCAGTGCATTACACATGACAGGTAGAGACTAAGTGTGAGCCAATGTAGCCGTTTCGTCTGTCTCCTGGCGCTACCTCGCCGGCGCGGGTGTGGCGATGCTAATTCCCAAGGGGCGGGGTGGCATTAGGAGTGGATGGGGGGCGAGCAAGTGTGAATATGTACATGTATATATGCATGTGTGTGTGTATATATGTATATGTTGGTATGTATGTATATGTACTGTGCATGTATGTATATAAGTGTATATGTGGGGGGATGGGTCTTTCTTCGTCTGTTTCCTGGCGCTACCTCTCTGACGTGGGAAACAGCGATCAAGTATAATATGTATATATATATATGTATCTATATATATTCATAAATTTTGTTTAATGTCTTAGATTCTCCATTTCCAAACCATTTTTTTCCTCTGTTTTATTTTCTGTGTATATAATATGTACAGTGTGTTTCATAGTTTGATTTTATTGGGTTAGTTGGTAGTTTTTGGTAATGTATTGATAAGATTTTTTAGTTGGTGTGTGTTTTATGCATTTATTGGTTAATCTACTCTGGTAATACATACCTTTTCATGAACATGAATAACAGTTAATAAACATTTGGTATTACTGAGGGGCTTTGTTTAAATTAGTCACTCTCATTATCCCCTTGGATCATAGCAGTTGTACTTTCCTCTTTTGCTTTTACATCTTTCAAATGCTGCCAAGTGTCCTTCTGTATCTTCTCCTTAGTATATACCCATTTCATTTAACTTTGTAATTTTTGAGCCCCCTTCCATTTTCTGTCTTCACTGTGTTTGAGAGAGGATGTTCCTTTTGATGGAATTCAGTAAATTGTGTTGTTATATTTCTATAAAAAACATGCTATCTATCCATCTATATCTTTGATGCCAGTTCCCTCCAAGAATTCAAATCAAGGAGGTGGCCACAGCAAAATAGTCTCCACTTATCCCTGTTCTTACATGCCTCCCTCACTTACACCATTCCACACATTCTTCCCTCAGTTTTACCTCTCAGTTATGCTACTTCCAGTATACTATCACACTATTTCCCACTGTGTTACAAATATGCATCTCATAGAAATTAAGAGTGAACAGAAATACTAAGAAAGAAAGGAGATTAACAGGAATGTATTAAATGTTGTTTTAGTAGACTTTCATTATTTTTTCCCTTATGAAGGACTTGCTGCTGCTCTTCTTCTTCTTCTTCTTCTTCTTCTTCTTCTTCTTGTTCTTCTTGTTCTTCTTCTTCTTCTTCTTCTTCTTGTTCTTCTTCTTCTTCTTGTTCTTCTTCTTCTTCTTGTTCTTCTTCTTCTTCTTGTTCTTCTTCTTCTTGTTCTTGTTCTTCTTCTTCTTCTCAGTACAGTGATGCGAAAAATATAAAGATATTTGATAACTTGAGTAATCATACATACTACCATCTGATATGAGAGGAAAATGTATGCTGGCAGCTTAAGAAAAAGCTGCTGCAAGTATACAAAACAAAAAGAATGAATTTTATGTACCATACTTCCCAATCCAGATGGTTTACTTAATACATGATTTACATCTCATATATCATCTGAATTTCTTTTTGCCATTTCCCCCATTAGCGAGGTGGTGTTAAGAACAGAGGGCTGAGCCTTAGAGGGAAAATCTTCACTTGGACCCCTTCTCTGTTCCTTCTTTTGAAAAAGTAAAAACAGGTGGGGAGCATATTCCAGCCCCCCGCTCCCTCCCTTTATAGTTGTCTTGTACGACATGCAGGGAATACATGAGTATTCTTTCTCCCCTATTCCCTGGTGCTACCTCACTGATGCAGGAGGTGGCAATGCTATTTCCTGTGGAGTGGGGTGGCATCAGAAATGGATGGGGGCAAACAAGTGTGAATATGTACATGTGTATATGCATGTGTATGTATATGTACCATGCATATATGTGCATTTATGTATATATGTGTGTATGTAGGGAATGGGTCTTTCTTCGTCTGTTTCCTTGCACTACCTCGCTGACGCGGGAAACAGTGATCAGGTATAACAAAAAGAATAAGAAATGTATATTTATCCTCCCCTCCTGTTCTTACTTTTCGAAAAGAGGGAACAGAGAAGGGGGCCAAGTGAGGATTTTCCCTCAAAGGCTCATTCCTCTGTTCTTAATGCTACCTTGTTTACACAGGAAATAGCAATTTTTGGATGATCCCAACACTTTTCTAGGATTTGTAGTTTGTCTTATTGAAGAATGGTGATGCAGTTCTCTGTGAATGTTCTTTTGACATTAGTAAGATATCAAGGATGCCGTTTCTGCCTCGTCTTTGGTGATCTAGCTGTGTGAGAGATGAAGGACGTCATAAAGCTAGATTACCAAAGTCAGGGCTGAAACTCAACACATCGATACTCTTGATGGTCTTTCAGGACATGGAAAATATAAGGTAAGGTGGAACCATTCTGTGTAAAGTGCATTTATTAACCATTTAAGAATTTGATTTGTGACTAGGTATGATCCTTTAATGAAGCATAGAGTTCATAAATGTTGCAGCACAGTTATAGAATAAGCATATTCCTTTAAGTGTCTAAGCAAAGATATCTTGTAAATTTTGTGGTTGGAAAACTGTAACTATGCCAGAGGGATTTTTATTGTTGCCCAAACAAGAGAATAGTCTATGTGGGTTCTAGCCATTAGTTATATTTTATTCATGATGGAATAAGAACTGTTCTTTCACCTGTGTAAGATTATTTTAGGTGAAATATTTCATGCCCAAATTTCAAGCAATGGAAGCAGACTCAAAAGGGTAATAAATTCCTTTGATAGTATCTTTAAAGTTTCATCAGTCACAGCTTCAGGACAAATAGCTTAGTTCTTTAATTTTGACATGTGACAAGGACATTAGGGTCTTAAGCACTTTTTTCTAGCGTTTGTGGTCTTTTTATTATACCCCCCCATGGTGTTTGTCAAAGATCTCAGAAATACTTTTATAATCCCATTATTTTGGGGAAACATATAATTACTTGGAGAGGGCTGGGAGTAGTTTTGAAGAGTAGTTTGTAGTTTTGTTGCTCTTCACTGGGCTCCCAGAGATTATATCCATATCTGTCATTGACACAATAAAGACTTCATTGTGTTAGACAGTAATTGGGAACATGCTTTGACAGGAGAAAATGTCTGGTTTTGTTTGCACTGCAACAGTTTCAAAATTAATTATATTCTTTATTTATCCATGTGGTTCTTTAAAGGACTTAACAAAGGATTTCTCAGTTGAAAGTTTTGCCAAAAAAAATTTCTTTTTCCCAATGTAAAATGTCTCTCATTCTCTTTGTGAGTAGTGTATAATTACTAATTTCAATAGTTTGGGGAAGGAGTTTTACTGCCATGGAGCCCCAAATCTTGGTTTGTTCTCTATATTACAATTTTACTTAATTTTGTGCATGTCAGCTTCCAAGTCTTAAGTAATTTTATTCTATTCATCCACCACTCATAAACTTTGAATGATCTTCACATCTTTTTTCCTAGAAGATTCATGCTTAGATTTGTGTGGCCTCAAGTTGTTCTGTCCTTATATCTCTTGAACTGTTCTTTCTCTACGTCATTGATATATTTTTGAAATTTAAATGTTAATAAAGTCGAGTGCGTAAAGAGTCGGCACTTCAGTGGTTAAGTTGCACTCCTCTGAGTCAGGTACTGTCTTTACTCTCTGCACCAGAACAGGCGAAGAAAGGCCACATACACTCGCATTCATTCCTTTGCCATGTGTCATACACTGAAACAACAGCTCCGTATTAACAGCCAAGCCCCTCAAATCTTTCTGTGGTTTGCTTTGAACACTTCACATGCCCTGGTTCAGTCCATTCATAGGACGTTGACCACTTTGTACCACATCATTCCAAGTCGCTCCATCCTCTGCATGCCTTTCACCCACCAGCATGTTTCAGTCCATTCATAGGACATTGACCACTTTGTACCACATCATTCCAAGTCGCTCCATCCTCTCCATGCCTTTCACCCACCAGCATGTTAGGCCCAGATCACTCAAAATCTTCCATCTGTAGCTTGATCTCCCCATTTTTGTTGTTCCCCCTTTACTTCTAACTTGTACGTGCTCTTTTTCAACTTCTCATTCATTTTCTCTATATGTCCAAACCATTCCAGCACACCCACTTCAGTTCGCAGAAACTCATTTTATTATCATGCACCTCTCTCACCCTTTCATTACTTGATCAAACTGCCTCACGCCTATACTGTCATCAAGCATTTCATTTTCTGCACTTCCACCCTCCTCTGCACAGCCTTATCTTTAGCCCATTCCTTGTGTCCGTCACCAGTATAGCTTCCATTAGGCGAGATCCACTGGCGATATTCTTTATCTTACTAGTATCTGGTCATCATCTCTGAAAGTCATGTGTAGTGCCCTTGACATTTGAGGCTTTTGACAAGGTGTGGCATTGAGATCTCATCTCTAAGCTTCCTGCTTTTAGCTTCCCTCCCTTGCTTTGTTCCTTCATATTTAGCTTCCTTTCTGGCTGATCTGTGTCAGTGGTTGGTGACGGAACAGCCTCCCCCTTTTTCTCCAACAGCGGTGTCCCCTATTCTCTCTCTCTCTCTCTCTCTCTCTCTCTCTCTCTCCCCCTCCCCATTAATACTACAATTCACTCGTATGCTGATGATTTAACACTGCATTCATCCACATCCTTCAATTCTGCTCCCTCTTCTCTCACTCAATCTGCATTTTGTCTTAACTCTGCTTCCTGAATAATCTCAGATTTGGTTCTGTAATTCCACCTCATGACTTGAACATACTTTGTATTACTCTAACATCCACTCTTTCTTGGAAACCCCACATTACAGGGTGTCCTGTTTAGATGTCAAAAATTCTAAACGAGGGATCAGAGAAGGGGGCCAAGTTAGGATTATCCCTTTAAGGCTCAGTCTTTTGTTCTCAACACTACCTCGCTAATGCGGGAAATGGCGAATATGGATAAAAAAATGTGGTATACAGGGTTGATGTGCTGTCAATGGACTGAACTAGGGCATGTGAAGTGTCTGGGGTAAACCACGGAAAGGTCTGTGGGGCCTGGATGTAAAAAGGGAGCTGTGGTTTCGATGCTAATTCCCATGGGGCGGGGTGGCATCAGGAGTGGATGGTGGCGAACAAGTGTGAATATGTACATGTGTATGTGTATGTACGTATATATGTACATGTTGGTATGTATATATATTTACTGTGCATATATATGCATGTATGTATATATGTGTATATTTGGGGGGATGGGTCTATCTTCATCTGTTTTCTGGCGCTACCTCACTGACGCAGGAATACCACACACACACACACCCGAGGTAGCGTTGTGTGTGTGTGTGTGTGTGACAGGACAGCTATAGAAATGTCTGTGGGGCCTGGATGTGGATAGGGAGCTGTGTTTTCAGTGCATTACACATAACCGCTAGAGACTGAGTGTGAGTGAATATGACCTTTTTTCGTGTTTGCTGGCACTACCTCGCTGACACGGGGTGGCAGTGCTGTTTCCTGTGGGGCAGGGTGGTGCCAGGAATAGATGAAGGCAAGGAAGTTTGAATATGTACATGTGTGTATGTAGGTATATGTATATGTATTGTGCATATATGTACGTATTCGTGTATATGGATGGATGGATGGGTCTTTCTGCATCTGTTTCCTGGTGCTACCTCGCTAACGCAGGAAACAGCGATCAGGTGTAATAAATATAATGAATATATATGCCATACTGGTGAAAATTGAATTTTTTATTGGGAAAATTGGAAGTGCCTGTACGTTTGCAGTGCTCTATTGACAAATATACTGCTTAAGGCACCTGATTATAGACCTGTTGAAAATTTAGTCATTGTAGTCGTCACATGCATGAAAACAATGGATATGAATTGGGATACATTGTTATGGAATTGTAGCTATTGTAGTAAGTCACTTTATAATGTTAATAGTGTTTGAAATTTTCAGAATTGCCATGGGATGAACCAACATTTTCCTGCCCAGAGTATACAGCATGGAAAGATAAAGATTGCCGTTTATTTACTACTACACCTTGGACCAAGATAGATAATTTAGCATTGTCATTATTAAGAAAGGTAAGGATTTTATTTAACACGAACAAAACTTTCATTTTCTGTAAAGGGAGCTGCATGGGGACTTTTGAATCCCACGTGTAATCATGCCCTAATTTTTTATTTGTATTTCTCTCAAATCATATCCCTGCTAGAGACCCACCTCCATGTAAAACCACAGACATCTCCCCTTTTCTAATTGAGCAGGTTTTGGCCTTTAAGTGAAGATCTTCACTGCTTGTAGTTGCTTTTATCCTACTCTATCTATATATCTGAAGTTTGTTCCAATAGGAACTCCCTCAAAGGGGTGGCCACGACAGTAGTTTCCATAACTAAACTCCATTGCCGCTTTTTAACCTTTAGTGCCTCGCCCTTAACAGGCCACTGACAGAGTGCAATTATAGATACCGATAACTTGTAGTGCATTGCATTGCCATTGCTGTTCTTGTGAACAAAAATATTGTATTTAGTTAAATAGGGTAATGTTGCTTGTAGTATCTGTATTGTATGTTTCTTTTATTTGGTTATATGATATACTGTATTGTTGATTAGTTAAATGAAATAAGAATTCAAATATTTAGATTGTCATATATTAGTCAAATGGCAAATGAAGAGCAAATAAACCACTGGATTGTAACTATTAAAGAGTATGTGAATTTGATGTTGGAATGATTATCTCATCAGGTGCTAAACACTGTACCGAGGCACAGAGCAACAATAAGTCAAGTGAAGAGTCATCAGTGGTTTATCAAAATTTTTCAAAAGAATACTGGTAAGTCCATTTTCTTTTCATTAGGTTATACTGTTATGCGTCTGGAGAATCCATAAGGTTTGTTTATAGTATGAATAGTGTCAATGTGATTTTCTATTTCTGCATAATAATATGTAAAGCTCTAGGAATACATTTTATGGGGGCCTTGCAGTATACCTGTTTCACTGCAATTAGTATTCAGGGAATCGGACTTCATTGGAGAAAGCTTGTAGTGGACTTGGATAATGTATTTGATGTGGTTGAGAGAAAGGATTTATGGAAGATGCTTTGAATAAGTGGGGATAATTGGAAAATTAATAAATACAGTGAGAAGTCCACACTCACATATTAGCCTGATGGTAGGAAAGCGAATGGTTCCTATTGAAGGTGGATCTACCTAAAAATATTACCTCTGTTGTTAGTGTGTATGGAAGGTTTAGTGGGGGAGATAAACATAAGGTTCATTATGAAGGGACAGTTTATTGTATGCTTAATAGTGTGAAACCATTTCTGGTTGTAGAATACACAAATATTATCACAGGAAACAGTGGTGTGAACCTAGGCACATGAAGCAGTCTGGAGAAACCACAGAAGGGTCTGTTAGGTTTAGTTGTGGATAGGGGCTTCTAGTTTCATTACATTTTACATGTCAGCTGGAAAGTGCATGAGTGAGCAAAGCAATTTTTTCATTTGTGCTTGGCTCTACCATGCTTATACAAAGAAAAAAGAAGGGCAGATGAGAGTTAGCCTGAGCAAATACAGGTCCCTCTTGATTGACGTGCATTTGATTGACAGTCTTTTTAGAATAACACACAGGATCCATTTACACCTTTTTAATTCACACAATCTTAAGTTTAGAATAATGCAATCATCATAAGGATGGCAGCACAGTGGTGTGGTATTGCCAGTGCCATGGGAGAAACACACACACACATGACATGAATACAGTCTAAAGTCAATGAGTCCTACAGTATTTTTTGCTGCAGTATACTGTATATTTCATACATTTTACCATTTACCTCATGCCACCAAAGCATATTTTTCTCTTGGTACTAATGATTCTAAGAAAAATAAGGCCATCAGGTGGATGTGATGGAATGTTAGAGTTGAATGAACAGCTATCAATATTAAGTCTGCCCTTGAACTTAACAGGCTAAAGATAATACAGATATTGTGCTGAAGCTGAAATGCAGATATATGTTGGCAGAACTCTATTTGTGGAATGTCACCCACCACCTTCGCTTCCCTCCAGGGAACACTGTTTACTCCAAAGGAATGCTTCTTCCATCCTGGCTACAGTCCTGTTCCATTCCTGAAGTACAGTTCTCTGTAAATAACTTGAATAAGTAATCTTTAGATAACAATGAAATTATTATTAAGCTTTCAAAGTTAAAAGTCAGGCCATGTTTTGTTAACACTTCCGTAACCACATCACTCACCACATTATTCATACATTAACAAACATATCTTCCACTGTCACAATCAGCCTCGAAAGGACCCAGTGTTCTGTTGCTGTTTGAATTCCTTTGTATATCTGTGTGAACAATGTGGTGTGAAGAGGATTAATTAAGTTATGATACAGTAAGAGATGGATGTAGTAATGAAAAGATATGTTTGAGAGATAAGATGTTGTGCTGAAATGGTTTGGACAAATGTATAGAATGAGTGATTAGTTGTTGAAAAGCAGGATATATCTCAGAAGAGGAGGGAGCAAGGAGAAATGGAAAACAAACTGGAGATAAAAAGATTGAGTGTTCGGGGCATGATCATGCAGGAGAAGGAAATGAGTGCATTGGATAGAGAGTGAATTGGAGTGTTGTGGAATACAGGGGTTGGTCAACATTGTCAGTTGACTGAACTGGACTGGGGCATGTGAAGCAGCCATGGGAAACCACAGAAATGGCTGTGGGGCTGGGTTGTGGAGAGAGGGTTTTGGTTTTGGTTCATTACAAATGATAGAGAATGCATGTGAGGAAATGAAAACTTTTCTGTCTTTTCCTGGTGCTACCTCATGTTTGTGCTTTGTGTATTCATATCATTATTGGCTTTCAGGCTGATATCCAAGATGAAATTTTTGTTGGTATAAAAGAAAGACACCTCTGTTTGTGGGTGAAGGTTTCAGGTACTATGTGACTCTGCAGATTATTGCAAATGCAGAGTTTCAGAGTATCTATGATCTCGCTTACAGTATCTCTGATATGAGTTGCACATCTGTGGCAGAAATTGAAGTTTTGAGGTAGGTAACTCAGGCTTAACTTTATAATAGTAGCATTAAAATTTTTATTAAAAAAAAAAATGTAATGTTATATTCACCTAGCTGTTCTTATCTGACCTGCATACACACACATTTTGGTAGTATATCTTTTTCCTGTGTCCAATCTTTTCTCTCTCTCTGTCTCTCTCTCATATCCTTATTGTAAATGGCATGTTAATTCCTTAAACAGGAAAATACCTTGACTGACTGGTGTTAGGAGGATTCCCTATCCAGCCCAAAAGGTCCATGACTCTGCTTTGGTGGTTTAGCGTTATGATGGGAGTTACAAATCCATAAAGCTAGATTACCAAAGCATAGAGGTGGACTCTATCGACAGCAAGCAAGTATGGTGACTTCCTTGAAAGTTGGATTAAGCAGCATCGTCCAGTTAATTTTTGTTCCCCTTAAGCAGTACAAAGATGTGAATAAGGATTTGCAAGAGAGGATAGATCTTTTACAATCCCTGAAGATATGGGGTGATTCACTTGGAAGAGTGGCAATATCTTTGGTGATCTAGCTGTATGAGGGATATTAAGGTCATATAGCTGGAACACCATGGGGCATTGCTGCTCTTAAATTCACCAGTTGACATCATTACAGCTTTTTTTTTTTTTTTTTTTTTTTTTTTTTTTTTTTTTTTTTTAGATGGCTTATAGTGCAGCTTCAAAAAATTGTATTCTTTTTAGGTTTTGAGCGAAATGTGGCCAATGAGAGCATGACACCAACTAGCAAACGAGTATGCAGTGAATTGGAGCGTGCTAGCACAGCTCTTTCATTAGATGACATTTCAACTCGCTTGGCATGCTCCCAGCCAGAAAACCCCACTCCTGGTTCAATTGACAATGTTGTAAGTTTGCTATTTCTAAGGTTTTAAGATTGTATTTATGAGATGCTTTAAACTTTTTTGTTTATATAACATTGTGGGAGGGAAATGTTTCCATAGAAAGGTCTGTGAGGCTTGTTTATGGCTAGGGGCTGTTGTTTTGCATAACACATGACAGCTCGAGAATGGATGTAAGCAAATGTGGCCTATCATTGTGTGTTCTTGGTAGTACCTCCATGACACCTTGAGAATGGGTGTGAGCAAATGTGGTCTGTCTTCATCTGTTCTTGGTGATACCTCCATGACAGCTAGAGAATGGATGTGAGCAAATGTAGCCAAGTTTATCTGCTCCTGGTGATACCTCGCTAACTCAGGAAATGGCCGACGAGTATGAAAAAAGATTTTGAACAATGTGGTATACTGGGGTCAACGTGCCTTCAGTGGACTGAACCTGGGCTTATGAAACATCAGAGGTAAACCATGGAAAGGTCTGTTGGGCCTGGAGGTGGATAGGGAGCTGTGGTTTTGGTGCATTACACATGACAGCTAGAGAATGAGTGTGAGCAGATGTGGCCTTTTTTTTTTTGTCCATTTCCTGGTGCATTGAGGAGTGAGTGGGAAAGGCCACTGGCTGTGAGGGTGAAGATGTATGTGTATGACAATGTAGTAGTCTGTGATGCAGTGTGGTAGGTGAACCTTATTGCCCTATTCCCTTGGTCACAAGAGGAATTAAAGCATCTTGCCTGTATTTCATGTTTTAGTTTCCTTTGCAAAGTCTTAGATATTGGTAATTTGTACCAAACAGTAATTCGTTAGAAATGAAAAATTTGAACATTAATTAGCATATAGTGAACCTCAAAATGGCAGTTAGATCTGCAGGTAGTGTAATATTCGGTAAAAAGGTGTATCTTTATTTTTATTACTTTTAAAAGTTTTATTTTTTTGTTTACTTTATTAATGATAGCTTTGACATTTTTCTTGCAGGGTGGTGCAAAGGTAGATGTGGGAATTGTAAGCTTCTCACAGCCTGCCCAGCCTGACCAGCTGTTGCTGTCATCACAACTGACTCCAGGAACCCAGGCCAGTCAGACTCCATTGCAGCGTCTGGTCAAACGGATGACCAGAATATTGGTGAGGACTTCAGTTGAAGACACCATAACGCACCTGGAGGCACTGTTCAGCAAGATGAATTATACTTACCGCTGTCACACAGCTAGTGTTGATCAGGTGGCTGAGACTTGGAGGGGAAATTCCTCACTTGGCTCCTTGCTGTGTTACTTCTTTTGGAAAGTGATACGGGAGGGGAGGATTTCTAGTCACCTGCTCCTTCCCCTCTTAAGTCACCTTCTACAACACACCACATTTAGTTGAAATTTAACTTGTTAAACCTTGTCTTAATGGGATGAGTTACCATTTATCGTGGGATTTTGATTGGGATGTGTATAATCTTGGTGAATTTGTCTTCGGATAGCATGCTGTGTGAAAATTTCCTTTTGGAACAGCTAAGATATGATAGACTTAGATGTATGGTGGTTGGAGTTGGCCATTAAGACTACTTGTACTAATTGCAAAAACTGTTCTCTTCCAGTGGGTTTGGTTACAAGCATTTTGAACAAATGAAACTATTTTGTCATGGAAAGTATGATTGGAAGATGTTCTTTTAATCCTTAGTGCTGCTTGAACTCCCTTTGCATATTGGTATTGGAACATTTATCATCTATATCCAGCAAAAAGGCATATTATCATTTTCCTTTGTCACTTTACATGCAATGCATCTTCATTGTTTTGCAGATTTTGTCTACTTTGAGTACATTTTAGTTTTTATTTTTTAGCTGGGTTGTTGCTTTTCTTCCATCATTGTAATGTCTGTTCTGTAAACTTTTCCTAGGTTTATAAGTAGTTGATTTATGTAGCATGTTAATTCATGATTGTAATATTATACATACTTGTCTTTATCTTTTATGTTTGCTTATAGTGCATTTGGCAGTTAAGGCTATTTCAGCTACTTATAACAAGTCTCCCAGTTCCTCATAGAAAGTCTGCCCATGCATAATTTGGTGTCCCTACCCTTGCTTTTTTACACATGACCCACCACAGGTAAATAGATTAAATTGAATAGGATGAGATAATTGCAGTCCAAACCATTATCCTCTTAGTAGATACTTTTCATTTCATCTTTTAGTCTGTAATATGTTGTGTATTTACTGAATAACCTGGATTCATTACACACATTTCCTATTGTGTATTGAGGAATTTCATGTGTACTTTGGTTGTACTAATACAGTATTATTATTATTATATATATATATATCCCAGGGGATAGGGGAGAAAGAATACTTCCCACGTATTCCCTGCGTGTCGTAAGAGGCGACT
>JAYMFT010157647.1:0-12490 GCA_038088735.1 Panulirus argus | reverse complement strand
GAGAGAGAGAGAGAGAGAGAGAGAGAGAGAGAGAGAGAGAGAGAGACAGACAGACAGAGACAGAGTCTGGGCAAGCTTTCAGCAGCAGTGGGAGGCGATGTGTCTGGGTATGTCAAAAAGAGGTCGCCTATTTCCCCCAGCAGCTGGAGGACGTTCTGCGGCGGAGAACTGAGGAGCAGTTGGCTGCATCCATGGCAGCAGAGGGAGGGTGGTGGCGAGGTCGAGGACGTCAGGAGATTCTGGGTAGTACGCCTGCAGCAGCAGCGGAGACCAGAGGCTTCACATCACACGCGCCATTAATATCCCGACTATGCTCAACGCGCCGCGACCCCTTGTGCTGCCTGCCCAAAGGGAAACTATATACAACGCGTCGTCCTTTGAAACTGTTATTTGCTTCACACAAAGTTGGGACGCCCATCAAAGGCTACAGGTCAACATGGCACTAATGATTTCGCTTCCTATTATCGACACTTTTGTTTGAAGATAAAACAATATGAAGGCGCTCCAATCTGCCAAGACAGTGCCAAAGGGCGGGCGTAAGTGTGTTGTTATTGTTACTCTGTTTCTTGTTATTTTTGGTGTCTTCCTCTCAGAGCTGCGCCCTGCACATCCTGCGCTGGTTGTTTTCAGTGAAGAGATGTGTGTGTGTGTGTGTGTGTGTGTGTGTGTGTGTGTGTGTGTATGTGTGTATTTTCAGTATCTTTCTGTATACTTATGTTTATCTTCAATACACAGTTTGTTAACAACCAATGTATATCTAACATTCACTGGCTTTCTGCTTTTTTTTTAATATTTTTTCCCACAGCACATTTTCCTTCATCAGATAAAGTGTGAATGAAGTGTCCTATTTTCCTTTTTACTTTTATCTTGAAAGTTGCGAGACGTTTTGGTAACACGAACACTGCCCATCTTTAATCAAATTGATTATAGATGATGCAACACAACGGAAAGAGCAAAACAGGAATGAGTTATATATCTTGACGTGTTGACATTTCACAATTTGTACATCGAGGGCCAGTCCCACAGGCAGACGGGAGGAGAGTGGTCTCAGAGCAGTCCCACAGACGGGGAAAAACAGACGGCAAGGGAAGACCATACAGGGAGGCAGGAGGAGAAGACGAAAGGCACAGTTCCACAGACGGGGAAGACAGATCAAGGGAAAGTCCCGCAGACAGGCAGGAGGCGTCCCGGTACAGTCCCTCGACGGGAGGAGAAGAAAAAGAAAGACCAAGAGACAGTGGGACAGACAGGCGATGGAGGAGACATTACTCTACAATGTAATGAGCAACACTGATAAGCACCGTCCTGACCTCGCGATGTTTAATGAATCGGAATATTTTTCGTGCTTCAGGTCATTCTTGCGAGGGATGCAAGCTATATACATTTTTCCTAAGAAAACAACGTAAATAAACGTACCGAGTTTTCTTAGGGTTTGCGTGCGTTCGTCGAAACAACATCGCCTTTTCCTAAAAAGCATCAACCACAGATTGTTTTTGTTATCTCTCTTGAGCGATACTGCGTACAATATCCTCTCGGAGAAGAAGGAGAAAGAATGTGGTATTATCCCACAAGTGAAAGGCGCTCACTAAACTATTTTCCCGCCCTCACTTGTACAGCAGTAAAACTGTCATTAGTGACCAGTTTGTCCCTTTTCTGAGTCTTGGAAGCGTTAAGTTTCAGCTTAACTAAATCCAGGAAGAAAGTTCTCCCTCTCCGTCGCATTTTCTTACTTTCCTGGAAACCGCACCAATAACCCAAGAGGACACCCAGGATACATTTTCTTTATGACTTCGTCTTTCATCCCTTAAAATTGCAAATATCTTACGCTAACGAGGACGAATGATCAGTAACCAATATGTCACTTATACCTTTACGTCATGTAGTGATCAGAACAAAAATCTCTTTATAGATAACAGATGAGCAGAATCATCTCTCTCTCTCTCTCTCTCTCTCTCTCTCTCTCTCTCTCTTTCAAGCCCCTGACTCCAGCACTAACTTAACGTGCTTGGGTATAAGGGCACCAAGAATTACATTAGCAAGGCCACTATCTAAGAGCCGCTTAGCTGGTCAGAACCACCCCTAGACTTCAGCAGTTTGTGTGAATGGATACGTTTGAGCGAGGCTGTGGGTCACACACACACACACACACACACACACACACACACACACAGTTACCATATTAATGATATGGTAAGAACCATGCATTCTTTCTTTTTTTCAGAAAGGTATAAGTTTACACATCAATTCGGTGTAAGGTCCTCCCAAAGGACACTCTGGGAAATATTTCCCACGTCAGGGGGAAGGCAGTGTCAAGTGTGTCATGAACATTGGCTTTTGCCCGAAAAGAAATGACCTACCCACACATCTAATGAAATCATGCTTGTTATTCAGCATATATCGTACTTTTAAAGGTTTCTTAAAAGTTCAAATTAGCACTTAAGTTAGCAGTTTAGGAATCATCACAATAAAATTGTATACATTATGCTTTATATCCATAGAAAACTAATTATGCAAGGAGTAAGGGAGTCATATACGCACATCTCATTGAATTACGCTTAAAACCACATTGCGCAATGATAAAGAAGGCATGCAAGCCCAGTTCTCAAAGGATCTAATAGATTTCGGAGAATTGACGAATGATCTGTTTTCGTCCTGTCTAATAATTCTCATCGGTTGTGGTAACTAATGACCCAGGACTCCATTGTTCATTAATCACTTTCTCATCACAGTCAGACTAGAGATGGTACGATGGACCGACCAGTCGTTGGTAAGAGCTACAAGACCAGCGATATGACAGGTCACGTGCTGGCTACTGACTCACGTATAATCTGAGAATAGAAGCCGGTTCGTAATTTCAGTTTATGTTGTTAGCTCCTTCCTCCTGCAGCTCCTGACCTCTGGTGTCCTCAATCCGCCGGTACGAGGAAATAGGATATATCCCTACTCTCTCTTCTTGATGCTTGCTCAGTAACGTTTTGATGTTTAGTCTGGCTGTCGGTGTTTGCCCTCATTTGTTAGGACGCATAGTGATTATCCGATCCCGTCCCTCAAGTGTTTGGGGTTTGCCTTCAGAGTACAGGAGACGTGTGTCAATAGTGCAGTCAAGAAATATCAGTAGATATTGTTTTCCTCTGTTATCACTTGTAGTAATATCACGGTTGTTGCAAACCATTTATACAAGTATGTTGAACTTGTTCCCTGAGGCAGTCTTGGCAACACTACTCCTGCAACACTATGTTTACTGTTCTCATAAAATAAAAAGCATAAAAAAGGGGCGAGTGAAATTTACTTTGATGAAATCTTAACCGAAGCAAACTCCAAACATCTTTACTTGTCAGATGAGTCAAGTAGTTTAGGGAAACGTTTGCAGCAGTAACGTGCAAGGGAAAAGATAATTGTGTATTTGTGGCATTACAGATGACAGTAAAACCAATGATATCCCCTTCTGACAGAATGTTAAAGGACTGTATATCTATATTCTATATTTTCATACATATCCGCCATTTCCCGAGTTAGGGGTAATCCATCTCACAGTTTATGATCTGGTGTTAACGAGAGGAACACTCAGCAAAGCTTGTCCCAACCCTTTATCGACAATATGCATAATAATACTTGAAAATAAAATGAGATCTCGATCAAATATATATTCACAGAAAATGAGCTGCAGTCGTTCCAGTAGAATCGGATGCAGACTAAACCTCACCGGATGATCTCTCATATTTTACTGTGATATATATATGCTGAAGATGTGTCTGACTCTACAGTATGGTCGTCCCCTATAAAATCAAACTGATGCTTTACATGTTGCTTGCATTCTTCATTTTCTCCAATTTCATTGCTTACCCAACAACGAAACTTAAACGAATGGCGAGAAAATTCGTCGAGCTATAAAGATACCTGACCTTTGCAGTTCATGTTTGATTGATCCCCTACTTGCATTCCGGTTTGCCTTGGCGTTAGTTTAACAGAATATTTCTATAAAGTTCATGAAAATCAATACGTTCATCTTGAAGGAGACAGTTCCGTGTTCAGAGACGAAGAACCTCAAGGACAGTGAGGGTAATCAGAATCAAAGGTTCATTATAATTCTTGATAAAGTATACTTGATAGAATTTTTACAACTCATTATAACGAAAGTGAACTTTCTTCCTTCTCTCTTCATCATTTCGCTGATCTCTCATCACATCACGGAGAAAGATTTCTGTTCAGGAAAATCTCATATGTGGGCCAGCATGATATGAGGCAGCCGTTAAATTCCTTATCTATATTCTGACAGAGTTGGAAAGACTAATACGCCATCTCATGGTTAGATAAAAAATTATATTTTCGTTCTGTCACATTAATAGTGACATGTAGATACTGCTTATCGAAATATTAGCACAATGCGGCTTGACTAAAGTTTTCTTTATCTTTAACATCATTGAAAATTTATGACAGACACTGCAAGCTTTATCTGAAACATTTTTTTTCTTTTATAATAATTCAAAGATTGACCTTAATAATCTATTGTGATTTCAGTATTTCATCAAAATATAGTCGCTAAATGATTACAGGTCAACATGCGTAACGTCACATCTCTAATTACGCGAAAAGAAAATAATTTTCTTCTTATTTGACAAAGAAAATTAAAATCCTTTTCCTCTGCAAGAGGCTTAACTAACTGTGCATTTCTTTCCCGAATTTTCTCTGATAAAGAAACGGTTGCAAATCGACCTTCCTCATGAATAGGTTCCCATGTTTCTAAAGCAGCAAAATGTCACTAATACTGTCCAATCACACTACCTTAACTGGTGCTATCCCACCACTCTGCATCCGGTGGTACTACCACACCCTGCTGCCTTAGTTGGCACTCCCCCACCACACAATCCTTCCCAGTGCTGTTCCACCACGCTCCCAGTCACTAACATTGTACCAACATACCGTCCTCTGTCAAAGTGATCCTCCCATTTCTCTGCACTCGTGATCTTTCGTCCCCTTCCTTTGGCGTTGCAGACTTTTTCTCTCCCCCTGATGTCCCTCCTCCCCTCTCCCCGGACTCCAACCTCTCCTCATCTCCCCCAGGGTCCCTCCAGCACCCGCTCTTCTCTGCCTGTGCTACCTTCTGCCTTTACTCACGAGAGAGTTGATCCTCCTTCGCAAGGAAGAATATCCATTTATATTTCCTTAGCCATCGACGTCTATGCCTGTCTCTCGCTCATCTTTTTTTCGCTTCCTCTCCATTCTTTGCGGGAAAGTGCACATATACCTCTACACCTTGTTCTTTATGAGCGATCTCAAAGATAACAGAGCACCACAGAGTTAGAGGACCAAAAAGATAAGGACCTTTGGGGTTCTACAGCCGAGGCAAATATCAAGGTCTTATTATCACACAGCATTTTAGTAATGTTCCTCAAACTGGTCTTGAGTACTTGATGTGTCGGTCTGAAAGCAAACAGTATTCACAGTTCTGCCTCAAGCCTTCTCACTGATACTTCTTCCTACGCCACGTTCCGTGGTCCGTCCCCTTATACCTTGTCTCATGGTGCTCTTCTTTCGTCCTGTCACGTGGCGTTACCCTTCCATCTTCTTTCGTCTTATTTTCCCCTCTGTCCTGTGTCACAGCCATCCACCGCCGTCCTCTGTTGCCTTCAGTCACTTTTACTTTTCTCCGTAACCCTCCCACCCCCTCCGGCCCTTGCGTCAAGCTTCTCCCTTTAAAACACGTAACGCTCTCCACGAGAAACACACGCTTCAAACGGCATCTGGGCCATTTGCTTCTTGACTGCTGTTTACTCGACATTCTGAGGTACAATATATGGTCATGTGCGACTCACGTTGTCGACGAGAGGAGATCCTGGGGTTCGCAGTCGTCTCTCGTGTAAGTATGTTCTGCTTGTGAACATCTTGGGCTCTTCCTTTAGTCGGACCGGACTGGCAACGTATAGTTTCCAGGGGACATTTCTCACGCGGCTTTGGCAGGAAACGCACCTCACTCACTGTTTTCGGTTTCCGGACGATCAGTGAGACTGAATTCTTCTCCAGGAAAAGAGATTAGTTAGGTATTCTTAGTGATATGACCTTTAATATTCCCTGAAATCTGATGTTCAGATCTCTTATGATGGCACTAGAAAGAAGATGAGATGAAACATTCATTAGCCCTGCACATAACTCTTTCAAAAAAGTGATTCATTACGTCAATAGACAAAAATTAAAACATAGACCATCAGCATATCATGAAAAGAAGTTCTTTCAGTTTGTAATTACCGATTTGTAATTGCTTATTTACTCTGCGCGGGGAGGGGGTTTCACACACACACACACACACAGGGGGCGCCATTTATTGAGCGTTTTCTACAATTATACAGCTTTTAGAATTATGTAAGCTGTTAGCAGTTGCTATCATCTCATCCAATTTATTCCATACGTCACTCCTCTTATGCTACTAAACTACTACTTTTACCCTTTGTGACAACCTTCTTTAATTTCATGTTATGGCCTCTGGTTGCTCGATCCCAACATCTTTCAAAGAATGGTTTTGTCTGCATTATCAGTGAGTCGTCTGGCTTAAAAGCTCAAGGGCTGTGATCAGGCCGCCCTATACTACTCTCTCTTCCATGGAGGACAAATCTAAGGCCTCTAGTCTTCCCCTGCTCTCTCGATTTTAGTGCTAGCTTTGTTGCCCTCCTGTGGACCTTCTGTATCAGCTCTTTGTTCTTCTTTAATTGTTTATGACCAAACCTGAGAAGTGTATTTTAGCTTTAGCCTTAAGTAGGATATGAACAGCTTGCTTTGTATTTCGTTACCCATATACTTAACTGCTATTTTAACATTTGCGAGCAGCCAGTTTGTCTTATTTAATGTTCTCCCAGAGTAGGACTCTGGCGACAGGTTAGGGATCTTGTCAACTCCCAAACCCCCTCACACATAGATTCTTGCAGTAAATTCCCTACTGTTTGTGTGTATGTGTGCTTGTATGATCATAGGATTTATTTTCATAAGCAAATGTGATGAAAGCAGTTTCAGCCAAAAACGTGGTGGAATCATGTTACTCATGGAGAATTGATGTAAATACAAATAAAGGTTACTTCGAAACATTACCTAACATTCTCAAATTCATGGGTTCCATACACGAGCAATATTACCCCGGAAAAATTAGGAAGGAGAATTTAGGAACATCTACAACACGTCCTTATGTCTACCTACCTACCCATACGTATCTGTCAATAGCGAAAGCCCAACCTGAGCTTCGTGTTAACAGGATATGTATCACAGCCGTTTCTTGGTAATATTGCATGAAAGGAAGCTCATCAATTCTCGTTACCTTCCAGATGACGACAATGAACCTAGAACAGACACCATAATGTCACCTGCATCTCCTTCCACCCGTACCTCTTCCCCTTCCTACACCCATCCACACCTGCCTTGCCTCCTCAACCTTTGTTTTGTTACCACCAGCACCATCTACCCTCTATCCCTGTCCTCCTCACTGCCTCTAGTCCCGTCCCCTTCTGTTTCTCCGAACCTTCCCTTCCATCCACAAGTGAGTACCTTCCGTCGCTCCCTCTCCCTTCCAAACGTTTCCTCCCTATCTCCTCCTTTACCTGCCTATATCCCTTGTCTTGCTCTCTCCTGCTTCTCTCTTTCTACCCTTACTCTCGTCTCTGTGTCCTTCACATTTTTCCTCTCTTTAACTTCATCTTTCTCCTTTAACTCTCCCTTCGTCTTTAAACACTCACCTCTTTCACACTACTCCTACCCCTCTCGTAATCCCTCTCTCTTCTTAACTTTACCTCCCTCCCACCTTACCAACTTTCTCTCCTCCCACTACTCTACTCTCGCATTCCTTCCTGCCTTTATCCCTCCCACCCTCACCACCTGCTATACTCACCCGGTTTCCGTGTTAGACTACCAAATTGATAATTCTTTGACTACAATCGTACGTTTAATCAATAGTCGTCTACACGTGTCATGGGTCTAATTAAGATGAAACTAATTTTACTCTGGAGTTTTAATTAGAGCGAGAAAACTTTACCTGAGATCACCCAGATGAGAAACATTCGAGAGCTCCAATTACGGAGGGATAAAAATTATTATATTAGTCTTTGGTCGTTCTTTTCAACTTTGCTGCATTTACCATCCACGGATTTTGTTGGAAAAACGAAAAGTAAATTGATCTTCCTGGTTTTTACTGTCTGTGATCCTTTGTTGTACCCCTTGAGTCTCTGCGTTAGTGGCTCACTGCCCTTCTGGGTCACAGTCACTGTGGGTCACTGCCTTCGTCAGTCACTGTCCCTTTGGGTCACTGCCCTTCTGAATCACAGCTTTCCTGGGTCACTGCTGGTGTGCTGGGGCCTAATAAATCCCCAGCCCACACCATCCTAAAGGCCACGTACATCGACTCGTTGTACCATGGACCATATATCAAACGTTGATTCTGTTGTAAAAAACGAATGAGTTTTTGTCCCACAACACGTAAAGATATTATATATCAAAGGGAATGTAAGAAAATATGTCCAAGGTGAGGCTCTGCCAGGACTGTTTTTATACAATTCTGAGGAATATTTTCCCTCAAAACATATGGTGTATTTACTCACGGACTCCCGACAAGGACACCCACAGCAATAGAATAGTGACCAACCTCTTACCAAGATACAATTTCTTCCTCTTGTGATAGCTAAAACTGAAGAGTTTGATCTAAATGCCGTTTCTCTGCTTAGAATTATAGTAAGAAAGTGTGGAAAATCTATCAAAGAACTTTTCCATGTAGCCTATTGTATTGAATAATGCCATATTTTTAAGAAGTGTTGTATATCTGTGTTTTACAGATAAAATGTACTGTTAGTGTCCAGCAGATCTATGGCCTCTAGTCCCCGATATCAAAGGGTGCTAAGGATCTACGGGTTTTCGCCTGACTCCACTGCCACTGAGAGGGAGGGCTCAGACTGTAGTAGGATCGGCCCCTTCCAAGACCTCTCCCTCTGCGATAAAATTATTCATTTTCTCTTCACTATACTAACATTCATGGTCTCCTGGTAATCTGTCTTCTGTTGAGCACCATATAGTTAGTATCTCTCCTGATATCTTACTTCTCTCTGAGACCCAGTTACCTAGTCATGTCACTAGCCCCTTTTTCATATCCAATCGTAATCTCCACTCACGTTTCCGGGTCAGAGGTGGTGTCTGTGCTTATTCCAACATCATCACACCTGCTGCACAAAGGATTGACTCGTCCTTGTATTGAGTGCCGCTCTCGCATCCGGTGTGGTTCCAGCACCGCATTCTCACTTGACAAGAGTTGACTTGAAAGTGGTCTGACTTATAAATTCTTCCAGGCTAAATTCAAAACTAGACCCGCTTGTCCTACGCCGCAATGTTGGTTCACTTTTTCTCTGCTATAGGTATTACTTTTGGTTTTACTTCCAAGGGCAGGCTGCTTGCGTTCCTCCGCTATTAGCTAAGCCACGCAATACTCGGCAATACTGCTACGTTTTGATAACTGTTTCTTTCCTTACATGTCGAAGCTTTGGAACTCTCTCCCTATCAAGTCTTTCCCAATAACTATACCTGACACATTATAAAAGACTGGTTTTCTCTTCCCCCAGAAATTGTAAATACTTTTCCTTGTCTCTTCTTTTCCCCTTTCATAATCCTCTATATATTTCAATTAAGGCCCGGCCTTGATGTGGACTTTTGTCTATGACTGGAGTCTCCAACATAAAGGAAAACAATTGCAGAGTTTGTCTTGTATTTTTGTTCGACTTAAATGATAATTAGTGATTAATATACTTTATTGTTTGATGATATATGCAAAACGTTGTTGATGAGTGATGATGTGAAACACATTCTAATGTTTTCCAATTTATACGTTGCTATATGTTTTACATTTCTATATATTACTGGTTTTGGTAAAACTACAGTCGTGTCTTTCTGGTGCCAAAGTCCAGCGTAAGAACCAATATACCTTCTCTTCCATTTAAATGCACATTATCTCCAAAGACACGCACAATTAAAGGCCGTAAACTCTTCCACCATGAAGGGAGAGAGGAGTAAGGGATAATTTGATTAAACCTTCAAGTCTTAATCCAGTTTGATGATGTCAATAGTGAAAAATCTTTGAAAAATAACTAGAAATTCTATCATGAAATTAAGCAACAAACATGTTGGGTAGATAAAGAGAAATACTTTACGGTCGCAGATAAGTGCATGAGTGAAATAAAGTGAATGAAGAAACTATAAATGGTGACAACATATGATTTTCGGAAGAGTTGTTTAATAGAAGAGAAGGCTCACTACATGGGGCCCCACGAGTGCAAATCTCCCTCCTTACGCTGTACGAATTGGCAATTACTCACCCACGCACACACACACACACAGACACGCACAGATACACACACACACACACACACACAGTGACCTCCGTGATGCAGTGGTTAGCGTTACTAAGCATGAGTCAGATCGGGCCTGCTCGTGGTCAGGACAGCATGGGTTCGTGTCCTGGGCGCGAGAAACGGCCCACACCCAACACAGGTGTTCATCCTCCCCTTGGCGATATCTTATTTGTAGGTAATTGGCTTAGGCTTGGGTATGACTGTGTGTATGTTTACATGGAGTAAAGACATGGCAATATCAAAGAGAAAAGTCGTGTCGTGAAATTTGGTGAAAACATAAGGCAAAGGACTAACCTTTCGATGTCCCACGGCCGTGTGGTAGGGCTTTCATGATCTTTCACGAGTTACATCAAATCATCGGACAAGACAGCGACACCACGACTTTTGTCTTTGATTGTACATATATACATAATTAAGAGACGTTTTACACGTGCAAAACGAACAAATAGTAATCACACACACATACTCATAAACACACACACGCTACACATATACACATTTAAAGACACAGAAATGTATATGAAACAAGAACAGCTTTGCTGCACCGACTAAGTTGAATTTAGTTGAAACATTTTCAAAAAGTTTAATTACATTTTCCAAGCCGAGCCAATTGCCGTACGGATACCCACGATCGAAACCCATTAGCGTATGCTGTCAAAGCATTTTTTCATACACCCAAAATTTGTCGATGCGAGATAAAATGAGATGGATGTGATCACTATCTCTTTGATGGCGAAATGTTCCTCATATTTCGAGTACTGATAAATATTCAAAGCATTTTCAAAAGTGACATATATGCACTCACACACACACACACACACACACACACATACACCTGGCTCAGGCTGGTGTGTGTTTGCGTAAACACATATGGGAGGAAGGACATGGCACGTGTGTACAGAGCTGAGAAGAGGTACCACGAGTGTAAGACTCCCGTAACACACGAACAGAAATGACGCACAGGTGTAGATGGTGTGCAACTACCGACCAGGGAAGGAGTTACCGCTTGTCTATCGGAAGGGTTAGTGACAGCGGTACAGAGACTGTCACCTTCCCTTCCCTGGTCCAGGTTGTTGGCTTTTCTTTCTGCCTCACAGACATGGGGGGTTTTGGTGTTCAGTCTACAAACACGTGTCCTCTCCATCTTACAAGTCATACTCGACGGCATGTAACTCGCACGACTCTTAACTCTTTATCTTAAATATTCCTGCGGCGAGCGGTACTCGCTAACCCGCATCATGACAGTTTCATCACAGGCAAAAGAAGATCTTTCTCCATACTGTGCGAGTAGGAAACCGCACACGCACACGCGCGCACACACACACACACACGCACGCGCAAGCACACACAGACAGACACACACACACAAATGCTCACATCTCTTAGACACTGAGTATGAGAAGACCAGATTTTCCAAATCGATTGTTGAGTTGTGTTGCCAGGTTCAGTAAACTAAAATCTTTAATGACTGTTTACATGCAGAACGTGTAAGCAGATGGGTTAAAAGAGAGCGTAGTGACGGAACACAAGGGAAGGGCGACTAAGGGAACGTAGAATGCCTATTTTTTGGTGCCACACCTGGATGAGAAGGGCGTCTGCCCAGGAGGGACGCGCCTCAGGTCCTGTGCTTTGGGTTTGAGAAAGATATTATGTACAAAGAAAGCAATAGCAGCAGCGGGGGTATACGAGTGGAAGAATTCGATGACTACAGGTCAGGCAACGTTTGATGGGCAGACTTTTCAAATCATATTGCGACACTTGGGCAGCCAGTGAGGACAGCCGCCCCTGTCTAGCCAGTCGAGGAACGGGATCGACTGGTTTAGGAGTCCAGCCAGGTGAGCAATGTGTCGCGTGTAAAAACTTGACGTTTCCCTGCCGTGCTGTTCTACCTGAAGATCTCTCGAAACGTCTGGAATAAAATCTCTCCTCTAACTTTGTGTTTTATATATAAAGGCATATTGGCGTGCCACCGGACTCCGCCAGAATGTGATTACACCACGAGTCACCCTCGTCGACGCCAGGAAGAGAAGAACAAGAGCCTCATTTGCTCACATTCTCTCTCTCTTAGCCTTTATATACAGTATCATGCATCAATATCAGAGCTCTCAATCCACATATATATA
>JAYMFT010157636.1:0-12490 GCA_038088735.1 Panulirus argus | reverse complement strand
AACCACAGCTCCCTTTCCACATCCAGGCCCCACAGACCTTTCCGTGGTTTACCCCGGACGCTTCACATGCCCTGGTATATGTATGTATATGTATGTATATGTATGTATGTATTGTGCATATATGTGCATGTATGTATGTATGTGTTTATATGAGTGGATGGGTCTTTTTTCATCTGTTTCCTGACGCTACCTCGCTGACAAGGGAAACAGTAATCATGAATAATAGAATAAAATAAACATATATAGATACAGTACACTGGAACCCATCCAGGACACAGAAATTTCAGTGAAGTTTCATAGAAATAATGTCTTGTGGCATATAGTAAATTATCCAGTAAGTGTTATATTTTTTGTCAGTGTATATATACATTATTGTTAAACAATCCAAGAATCCCTTTTATGGAAGTTTTTTCAGCTCCAAGATTACATTCTGTTCAGGAGCAGGGAAATGATGGACTTCCCTGGATCAAGAGGGTTGTTGACCTAATTTTTCTTATATCCCTCCATTGACAATGATACTGACTTCCCAGAGATGAATTTTTGCACAAGGTGTAGGTACTTGCAGGCAGCATCTGAAAACACCCTAGATGAATTGATTATTTTTTCATTCTTGTATTTTTCAGCCAAAGTAGGACAGCATCGGGAACAGATGAACCATGGCCTCATTTGCCAATATTACTCGCTGTTGTCATGTATAATATATCTAAACCAAAGTCCTTATCCACAGTTAAGCCCACCAGACCATTCTATGGCTTCTCCTAGATGTTTTATATTCTCTAGTTCAGCCCTTTGACAGCGTGTCACCCCCTGAATACCTCAAAGTCTAGTTCATTCTGTCCCATTCACAACTTTATCCCTCAGGAATGTTCAGGCCCCAGTAGCTTAGGGCCTCTTTCATTCCATTCTTCCATCTCATTTTTGGTCTTCCCTATGAGAAACTGTCATTCAACAAGCAAGACATGATGCGATGTGAGCATGATATGTTAGCATTACGATTCCAGCAAAATCTTGGTGTAGATACTCATCCTACTTCCCCTTGCTCCCTCTATTTCTGACAGGCATAATCTCTTGATTAGTCTCTCCTTGCTCATCCTCTTCAGATGTCCAAACCATTTCAGCACAACTTGGTTAGGTGTCGTAATCAAACTCTGTCTACTACTAGACCACTCTCTTACTTCGTCATACCTTTATGCTATGAACCTACCTCACACCACATGTCATCCTCAGACTTTTTTTTTCATTTCACTGGACAAAGAGTTTCACTCTGTAACTCTTGAGCCTTTTCACCCTCTCAGTGGTGGAGGATCAAGTGCTTCATCTGATGTACTCTTTAGGGAGCATCATGTGGATGCTTCATCTGGAAGGAGGCTTTGTTCAAAAATCTCATGTGAAGGGTGCCCTTTGGGAGCATCACTTAGGCACTCCTTCTGGGGAAAATCCCGCAGGCACATGCTCTGAGAGTCAGTTATCACCTACTTTGTTTCTGGAGCAAGATAATGACAAATTAAGGAAACTTTAGACCTAGTTTTTGGATGATGACATTGGAGATTCATCCCAGTCAACTGATATATTGTATAGGTATGATTATGGTTTTTCCCAGTCATGATTTCATTTTACATGTGACTAAACACACAAAACACTATATAACTTTTTTCCAGGTGTGATGACATATAACATGCATATATCATTTTCAGATTTTTTACATAGATCTGCATAATTTTTATGTATTGTACACATTATTTACATGTATCCACACAGTTATTACGAACATCATTTGCAGGTATAAATGAAAAATAATCTTATTTCCATCAAAAATATATACATTAGTACAAGAGAAATTGTACTTTACATCTAGAAGTGATTACAAAAGTTTGTGTAAAAATCTGGCTTCTGGCCATGATGATGAATTTACACTCTCTTAGACAGGTCATGGTTGACTGTGATGCATAATATTTTTTCCAGCTATCTTGTTACATTGTTTGTGACATTTATTTTAAGAGATAGAATCATACAACAATTGGGAATTCAAAAGAGGATGGGGACCATGAAATCACATGCGAGGCACAGAACAGTCTTCAGTGATAACTCATAAGAAGCATAGTGTAAGGGTGAATGGACAGTATTCAACAAAGGAACCCTTGAGGAATGCAGTTCCATTTGGAAGATCTTAGAGGTTTGAGTGAAACCATTTCCAAAATCATTTTCCTGAAAAAAAGAAGCTAGGGAGTTGGAGCTTAACCCATGGATATGACTAAATATTTTAAATCCCTCCCTCCACCGAATTATAGGGTTGAAGGAGGAGCTGCCATTATTGTGAAATCAGATATCAGTATAGTTTAATTCCTTTGAAAATTAAGGTTCTTTCACCAGCATTGAAAGGAAATTTGAAATCTGAAGACTTACTAGAATTTTGACATCAGTATATTTTTGATGATTGTATTCCTACTTACGATTATGTACACACTAGAAAGCTTTTTTATGACCTGTTATTTGTTATAGTGATGATTTCCTAGATTTTAAGTTATCATATGCTCAAGACCTTCATGTTAGTAAGCACTTTCTAGTCCTGCTGCGTACAACAGGAAATTCTACATGAAATAGTCCTCCTAGATGGAAGATTGAGATGGTTATTTGGGATTAGTGTGAATCTAGAGATCTAGTCACTGGAAGAGTGTGTGAATTTCATGGTGTTTATGTTTTATGATTATTTTGTAATCTTATTTTACATACAGCCAAGAATGGCATTCTTAAAATCAAGAACAAAAAGCCATGACTATCAGTCCCATAGCACCAGTCTTGTGATATACTCTGAAAGATAGTGAGATCTGCCAACAGGAGAATAAGGGATGATAATTCTTTGGTGAATTAATTAATCTAAATTAAGAGAAACAGAAAAAATATGGTTAAAGTATGTAGAGGAAATCACCTCCATTATCATCAAAGTTATGATTATAATTACAGAAAAAGTTTTGTACTTCTATCATGTTATTTACTAGGTGGGGTTAACTTTGTTCAGTGTGTTTTGTATTGGAGTTTTCACTTTTTCTGATAATTTAACCAGACTTGCTAACCTTCATATTGGGCAGACATCATATTAATGTAATTTGTAAATGGTAGAATGACATTAAAAGTAGAAATGAATCAAACTTTACTCTCTTACAGCAGGTGCAGATGGTTATAGATGGAAACATGGAAGGTGTGATATCATCAGATGCTGTTGTCAGTGAAACTGTTGACCCATCATCAGTCAATCTGGTTGTACACGAAGTACCAGAGGTAAGACTGGAAACCTGCATCAACATATGATGAATGTAATTTTTTTATAGTTTTTACCATTTTCCCATATTATCACAGAAAGAGACGGAAAGGAGACATACATACACACACACATACTTTCTCTCTCCCTTGAGTATACTTTACATGTGGGAAGAAGAGGACCTAAGAGAGTTTAATGAAGATAAATTTGGACAAATAGGCTGTGGAACAAGTGCCAATTTAATATTGACATCTAACAAAAGACGAACAGGTAAAGAGGTAGAATGTGAGGCAGTTGACAAAGATCTAGGAGTCGACATATTTGAGAAACTCAGGTTCATGAGAGATGAAAAGCTAGTGATGAAAATGCTTAGTGAATATATAAGATGCAAAATATAATGCTACTTTGTATTGGTTCTAGCCAAAACAAGCTGAAATAAATAAACTAGAGTGAATACAGAAACACTTTATAGGTAAAACTCAGTGGTTGGAACACTTGAATTACCAAGAAACATTTAAAGCAGTTATACCATCTTAAAAAAGAATAAGATATGATTTATACATTGTTGACATAGGACAAAAAGCAAACATATTATATGCATATTATTCCTCACATATGTAAAGAACCAGAGTTGTTGAAATCTAAGTTTTCTTGAGAATTATTAGAGGGAGGGAAGAAAGAGTACCTCCCATATATCTCCAATGTGCTCTTTGACTAGAAGGTGGCCAAGAAGGGTGTGAGTGGTTGAGCTGGAAATCCTCCCCTCCTGTATTATTACTTTCCAAAAGAAGAAACAGATGAAGGGATGAGGTGAGGATTTTTCCTCTAAGACTCAGTTTCTGGTACTTCCTTTTGAAGGTAGAAAATAGCAAATGGTTTTAAAAGAAAGAAAAAGATTGAAATAAACAAATTATATTAGTGTCCAAGAAAGGCTTCAGTGTTCTTCTTAATGAGCTATAGAATTACTTTATAGTGAGCTGTGAAACCTTCAAAAGAAAATTGTATAGATAGTTAGATAAGTGTCAGATACACCAACCAAGAACTGATGACTAAGGAAGAATTAAAGTGGCAATGGCATTTTGAATCAAGCAAGGTGTGTTGTGAGTGCTCTGCTGTAGCCTTGCCTTAGAGACAAAATCTTTTGTAAGTACACACACTATCTCTCAGTTTGAAGCAAACCCAAAACAGACATTGAAAAATGAGGAAATACCACATGGAAAAGAACTGAAGGATTAATGAAGATGTAGTGGATGTAATGAAAACAAAAGATCATCATGAACGGCTTCTCATATCATCATTGTATCAGTTGTAGAATGAAAGTTAAAGCAGTTCCAGCAAATTCATAAACGATGTCTGAGTTATTGATATTATTAAATAAAGAGAAAGGCTCCAGGAATTAAGAAATATAGTACTGCTAAAAGGCGTAGGATCACATTGAAATTAAGAGGAGTGCAGTCTGTCACCAAAGAGTGCCTGTTTGAAAATTATAAAGATAACTGTGGATAGAAAATTCATTAGACTGGCTAGATAATTGACATATGGTATACCCTGAAATACTATTTTAAGATGAAAACATTCTTTTGCAAATATTGCTGGAAATTAGTAGGTGTAGAAAAATAGGCTGTTACACTCTAAAAGAATATAGATCAGTATAAAAATAGTAAGATATTAAGACTTCAGAAATTTAGTTAGCCACCAGCAGATTCCTGCTTACTGGTCACTTGATATAAACACTCTTAGGAGGTAAAATCAGGTGATGATATTGAAATAAAAAAGCATAAAGGACAGCAGTAATCAGCCAATTAAAAGCCATGACTGAAGGAGTAATATTGATATGAAATAAATAAACATGGGGTAAGAACCAACAAATGATTTTATGTTTGAGAGGTGCCTACAGAATGGAGAATTACCTATGGAAGTATAACTTGAGTAGTAGCTTGAAAAGAGACTAAACTGAAAAAGGAAATTTAATTAGAAAATAATAAATACAGAATTTTATACAGTTGTAGTGGTAATATTGAATTACTGTAGGCCAAGAACATGAGTTTTTGAATAATGAATATCATTGATCATCCAGTTCAGAACAGTTTCAGATGGAATGATAGAATAACAAACCCAAGAGGAAGAATCACCTAATGATTCCATGTTTGAGAAGTGCTTATAGAAGAAAAAATTAACTCTAGATATAAATGAAATGGCAGTCAACAACAAAGTTGTGAGTGAAAAAGAAAGAAGAATAAAACAAATGATGAAAAGAAATTACACAAAGTAAATTTGTATATGTTGATAATACAGTCATTGATGCTTTTGTGGTTCCTACAAAAGATATGGAAGTATTTGAACTGATAAAATGTTTTGAATATTCCGGGGAGGACTGAGCATTAAGGTAATAGGGCATGAACTGAGGGCTTCAGCTCTCAGGGTGGGTCAGCAACATGACAAAAATGTTGTTCAGTGAGAAAGTGAGAGGTGAGGCAAAATTTAATCTCTTTGAAACATTCAGAGCAGATAGGACCAAATGCAGAAAAGGCAATGTAGCATATGTACATACTAAGCTAAAGTACTTGTAAGAAGCAAAATTGAATACTTTTGTGTCATTTGGTCACCAATAAAACAAATAGAAATAAATAGATTAGGGAGAATTCAGAAGCACTGCACAAGCAGAATCGAGGGATGGAACACAGGAATTACCATGAGAGCCTGGAAAAATTGGTACAATATATCCTTGAGAAGAAAAGAAAGATATAATCTGTGCATAGCAACAAATTGAAGGTATGAAGGAAAACATATTGAACCTGAAAGCAACTGAACAAGGAAGATAAAAGAATTATCAGATCTACAAGAATACCATGGAATGTACTGAAAATAGATCAGACAAAATTATGTGAAAGTCCAGCAAGGAAGCTGTACCAATTATGAACTAGACCAGACAGTTCTAGGCTTCAGGCTGCAGAATTAAGTTGTCTGGGGGAGACTACAGTTGTTAGCATATAGGATGGAGTAAGTAATGCTGCATTCCTCAGGAGATGTAGGATGTCAAAGATTGTAAGAGATATTTGGGTGTGATGTCACAGAGTTGGGTAAGAGAAATGCCTCAAAGTGGTTTGATAGGTTGGTAAAGAAAATGTATTGGAGTAAAGAAGACATAAACCTAGTAAGGGGAAGATGTTTGGCATTCTAGGAAAAGGAAGTGAGGGAATATATTGGAGAGAGATCCCAGGAAGGTGATATGTTTGGCAAAGCAGCATGGAAAATTTTCTGCTCTTGTCATTTCCCAAGGGTTAATGTAGCATTCAGCATTGTCTTACAATAATCAGAGATTTTAGTTCTTATGTTTATCTGCATCATTTGCTTTTGCTCATATATTTTACTTGGATATCCGGTACCTCCTTGGGCTTTCATATGATTGATAAGATTTAGTTTCTTTCTTTATCATCATTTTTTTTTATATTTCATCTTTGTGACTCTTCCCAAAAGCCATTTGAAAATTACTTTGTATACTCTCCTCGAATTTCAAGATGACACTTCCAGATTTTTCTTATTCCCAGAATTTTTGACATTCTTTAGGATCTTTTTCATTGTCTTTGATGTAAGAGCCATTTTAGATTCTATGTACAAAATCTGTGTTTATACAGTATATTACTAATATTCTAGTCATCGCCACATTTACCTACTTATATTCTGTCTATCCACTTGCCAGTTATCTCATTCAGCTGATGTCTTTAACCCATTGACTGTGCCTGCTCTTAGATATTTAGTATGCCCTCAGTGCAAAAATTTTATGATTGGATTAAAGTGATATACTTCAATATTTTCTTACCAAATGAAAGCACTTTCTTTTAGAAGAAAATTATATATGTATTGGTACAGAAATATGTTGCATACATACTTAGGATGATTTTCAAATGAAGAGATGTACAGGCTGCAACACTGCATAGTGTACAATATCATACAGTCATCTTATGATTTTCACTATAATGCATTCTGTTTTTTATATACATATGTATGCATTATATTTATGAATATGTAATATGCATTATCTATATATAATATTTTTTGCTGCCTGAGCAGCACAAAAATTATTTACTATCCCCCCCAAGGTATTTTGATGGTTAATTAACCAACTGAGTTCAAAAAAATGGGTGAAGAATATGGAAACATTGTTTGACTTGCCAGTGGTTGCTTCCTGAGTCATTACTTTGCAATCTCTCATGCCTGGGAGTTTTGATTGCCCCAGATGGTATATCACAGACTCGCAGTCAACTGCTGGAAATGTACCATGCCAGTTATGGCGGTTCAGCTGTTGGTGGGTTAAGCATGTTTCTCTTTCAGTAATTATTTATTCTGAAACTAAAACCTGGATGTGTCTCTGCTTTCACTAACAATTTTGAAGTCTACATAAGCAGTGTGTAATAGTGTGATTTATGATTAATTTATCTGTTGATGTTTCCAGGGAATACAAGCTAATGATGGTGAAGGTGCAAGTTGAAGATCACATATTATTCAAGGTAAAAGTTTTCTATACTGAGCATTATGGTTGCCACTGCTATTCACCATGACATTTGAGATGTATGGTTTGGGATTGATTGCATCTCTGAAAAAACTGTCTTGACATGCACAGTTGACAATTGCTCCAGAGGTGAATCAAGAAGAAAGGAGAACTTAGTAATAAAGAATATGAGGATTTATATTCCTGGCAAGTAATCTTATACACCACAAATATTTTATCAGTATTAGAATTATTGTAACAAACTTACAATAAGTTTGTTGAATGTGACTTGTTAATGAGTGATAATCACAACAGATTTTTTAATTTTTTGATAAATTAGAAAGAAAATTAGATATGCACATGTAAGTTAAAAAGTTATCATGCTAAAAAAATGATATTGTTTAGATAATGGTAATTACTTCATAAGGCCAGTTAAGTCAGACAGTTATCAACACAGGTGATGAAGTTGCTATGTGGAGTGAGTGAGATTCGTAAAAGTTCATAGGTGCCTTGAAACATTGTAGAATGTGTCCGAATATTATACATTGTTATTGTATATATATTTCTAACAGAACTCCAGATAAGAGGAGTTTATCATTACACATTAAATAGTTATGCAATATTGTTTATTAAAACTTACTAACATACAAAGTACTTAGAAGAGAAGGGGTGTTACTGGACTCCACCTGCTTGAGGTTACTCAGCAAGTGAAAGGTCACCTTTGATGAAGCTGTATCATTGTCAGTTGACAAAACAGGAGAGTTCAGTCATGTCAAAGACCTTCTTAATTCAAAAGAATCCATCCTGCACCTGCTACTGAATGTAGTGTAGCCTTGGAGCTGCAGGAGCCCCTGAATGGGGGATCCCAGGTTATATCCCCAGGACTCCCTTTCATGAAGGGGTCCTGGGGTTGTATAATAATAATAATAGAAGAGAAAAAGAGGCATTACATTGCAAACCATGCCATGTATGGACATTTGTATTGAGAAATATTTATGAATACATATACATATACAGATACTTAGGTATATATGTAATTATATATAAGTGTATGAACACATCGCTGCATATTAAAGGGAGGAATTGTATGTTTGTGTGTTTATATGTTATATGTGTATGTAATTGTCTATTTCTGATAACTATTTGTTTGTCTAGGAAGGGTTTTACACATGTAGGGCCCTCATCCCTTGACCTCTTTTCCATCATCTATCTAATCATATCCATTTTTTTATGCTCTCTGGATTCACTTAGCATGTTTCACCTGGGTAACATTTCAGCACTGTAGAAGCACTGCTTTATATAATTTCTAATGCATTGGTTATATTCTTTTTTTGTTCTCTAGTCAATATGTCCCTCCCATATCAAAGAAATATTCAGTATGGATATTCTCATTTTGATATACTGTTTTAAACCAAAAGCCAATATCACTTGTAGATTTTTTTAATATATCTGCTGCAGAGTATGATAGCCATTAACCATAGATATCTGTAATTAATTTACTTCAGTTCTATATCCCTGGCCTTGCTTCAGATTGATATACTTTGAACCCACAAATCAGTATTGCTTAGAAATTTTTTTTAGTTCTTTACTGAAGTATGCCATCTGTATTTAAATACTAATTGAACCCACATGTCAATTTCACTTGTAGATTTCTATAATTTATCAGCTGCAGTATGATAACCGTAGCCTGGCCTCATTGTAGTGTGTTCTGTTTTCGACATTTTGCATTTGGTTGGTTTGAATTTCTTTTTTTGGTATATGTTGAGGTTAGGGACTACTTTGGTCAGTCATTGATTACCTGAATGAAAAGTAGTAAAGGATGCATGTCAAAGCTCTCTTTCAAATGTGTTACAATAGCCAGTGGTATCCTGCAAGGCTCTATTATAAGGCCACAGCCATTCATGAGTTATATAAAAGACCCCTTAGAAGAGTGGTTCCAAAACCCAGGGACAAGACCCAAGTGAGGGTGGCTTAGTTGTTCCTAATAGTCGCAGTAAGGTCTTGGGGTGGAAAAAATATTTTTTGGCAAAAACTATGAAATATCAGTATTATACAATGTCTGCAAAAATCTTGTCTGCCCCCTATATATTTTCAAAGGTGATGCCGCACTTACATTTTGGTACTTTGTTGTCTCTTCTTTGGCCTCGATTACCATATGCAGATGTCTGGACATGGAACTGGCAAGCTTCCTGAAGTATTCTTAATATTGGAATCACTGATGACTTGTTGCAAGAAGAAGCTTGACTTTCATCTGGTTCTAGCAGTTCTTGAATGGGTTAAGTCTGGGGAGTTTCCAGGCCACTCCAGCAGCTAAATATGTTCCTTTGATAACCAGTTCATCACTTTTCTAGATCTATGAAAGGGGGCATTATCCTACATAAAGTGATCATGCCCATGAACCTTATAGAAAGGAAGCAGGTGGTCCTTTAGCACCATAATGTACTGCTCTCCATTCAGTTTAAGTAAGAGGTGCAACCCTTTTCCATCCTTTGCACCAATAAAGCAACCCACAGATCATCACACTATGTGGGCGTTTCTCTGTCATCACTGTGAAACGAGTAATATCTGCTGGCACCCCTCCGATCTCCTCACCCTCCACTGCTTTGACCTGCACACTTGATGAAGCTTTCTTGGAGAAACATCATCTTACTTCAGTTCTTTTATTTCTTTACAAGTGCAAGTCATTTGTGTTTCATTTCCTTCATAAGCATGGGTTTGGCATCTGGTTTGTAGGAGGGAATGTGAAGGTCCTTTTGCAGGCAATATTAAACGGTTCTTTAAAAGATACTTCCTAAAAGTTTTGAATGGCATTTTTTGAGTTTGGCAGCTTACATACAGGTTTGCTTTGATACTACTACTCTTAGGTTTTTTTCTTTAGTAGATCTACAAGTCTTCCTTGGGCAACCAGGGATAGGTTTTGGCGATGGGATGATGTCAAGGAGGCCTTGAACTCTGACAGACAGCTGCCTGCTCACGTGTTTTGAGCACCCAAAGCACCTAGTTATCAAACATGTACCCTTATATTCTTGCTTCCAGGCTAGAATTTGGGCTTTCTTTTCCTTCTAAAGGTAGGAGCCAACCATCTTGAGGAACAGGTGGGAAAAATACAGTGGCCAGAAGCAAAATGCTTAACATGAAGTGGCAGCCAGGAGGAGTAAAGAAAGAACATATTTCCCTAAAGATTGCCTCAGGCACACTAAGGTAGGTTGCTAGTGCTCAAACTGTTAGAAACTCTAGCGAGATGAACAATGATTTCACCCTGAGAGTGTCATATGCTTGTAACCTCGATAAACCTTAGCCATGTATCGCCTTTAAAAATATATGGAGGGCAAATGGTGTTATTTGTGGACACTGTAATTGTATAATGAAACTGAATATGAATGATGCCTCCATATATACTTGAAACATGGTCAATCATGTCTGATAATCATACTGATATGCCAAGTCACCAGTGTGAATGTGATGCCTGGAACTCGTCCTTCAGTACCAATGTTGCCACATCTGAGGATTCAGTGGAATACTGGAGATGGTTAGTTATTAGAAACAAAGTAAGTTTTTGCTTGCATCTTACCCATTAAAGCTGATATATGATTGTATGTCCATGAATGGGAAGCTGTGGTAATTGGCAAGAATGTGTATGACCTTAAACAGGGTAATGATGTCATTTCCCCATTCAAGGCAATATATCCATACATGTTTCCCAAGAATGTCTCTTGTTTTCCCCAGTTTTTGTAATAGTCCCCACTTGCAGGTGTTGTGTGTGTGTGTGTGACCGTTGCATGAACAATATAGTGCAGTGCATGTAGTACATTATATAACTGCCCTTTAGGTCACCAGGCCAGGAAAAGAGTATGCTTAGGGATGCAATCAGGAATATTTGGGAAGCACTTAGCTGATATTCAGATGGCTGTTTCCTCTTAGGGAAAACATTGTTGCTATTTTCTGTGAATTACCCTTTTGATTAGGAATATTATAGGTTACAAGGCATATTTCTAAAATTTTTATTATGAAACACACACTCCCTGTTCCTCATAACCCTACCACTACTGGGTGATCTGATATTGAAATATAAATTGAGTGAATGATATCTGATAATTCTTCCTTCTTAAATCTTAATTTACAATGACACAGATGATTCCATAAGAGTAGAACAGATATGATAAACCCAGAACACATGTGACCTCTCTCATAGACATTACCCAGGATCTAATTCTCTTTCTTGTACAATAATATTGTAAATGAAATGCGGTAGGTGCCATTCTTTGCTTATGAAAAAATTGAACTCGAACAATTTTATGATGTTTATTTTCAAAATAGTTATTTTCAAAATAATACGTCTGCCCAGTCTAGAAACACTGCTGTCTCTCTTCGAGTATCTGTAACTGACATCCTCTCACTCGCAAGCTTAGATCCTTTACCTCGGGGATTTCAACGTTCACCATAGGGAATGGTTGGATTCCTCCCATACAGACAGTGGAGGGATTGAAGCCCTCACGTTCTCCATTCTCAATGATTTAGAACAAATTATCTCCCACCCTACCCATATACCTGCCCGCTATGACCACTCTTCTAATTTTCTGGATTTGTTTTTCACTTCTAGTCCATCTCGCTGTAAATACGCAGTCTCACCCCCAATTGGTTCATCTAATCATACTCTTATAAATGTATCTATCCTAACGGCACCTCCCCCTCCAGCAGCCCTTTCTAAGCGTAAATACTGGCACCTGAACAAAGCTGACTGGAAT